>APFE030053411.1:12803-35705 GCA_000404065.3 Pinus taeda
TGGAATTTGTAGATAGTTTTTGTTACAATATTATGGGTCAATATGATGGCTTATCAATACCACATACTCAATATGACACATGTTGATATGACACTTTTTTTAATTAATTAATTCAAGATAAATTAATCAAAAAATAATAACTAACTTGCCCATAAATCTTAGTCTTTGATCTATAAATACTATTATGAATATTCTAGTGTATCCTATGGAGGTTAAATCTTTACCATCTATCTTATAATCATTGATAATTAAACTAAAATTCAGAAAAACATATTCTGAAATAAATATAATTATTAACAAAATCAATTAATAGTAATAAAGCTTAAGATCAATTAATAATAATGATAAAGCTTATGAATTATTGTATTATTAGTGGAAAAAAACAAAAATCAAATAAATTATGTATGTAAATTTTAAACGTATTAAGGGAGAATAATTTTTTATTGCACTGTTTTTCCCATCAAGGAACTTATAAGTGGGGTGAATTATTATCAAATGGCGAGACATATAACTAACATGTCCCTTAACACTACTATAATGGAGAACGAGGCATGCATCAAGTCATTAACGAGTCATGTCATTTAAAAAGCTTATCCTAAGGCAAAGCAAATTATGAGAAGAAACCCTTCTCATCTTTTCACATGCTTAGGAAGTCAACTCCACATGTATTTCAATTTATGGAAGGTAATTCTCCCTCGTGTTGTGAGGGATGTCTTATTTGGAGGCTAGTTTGGTCCAAAAGTTCAAGCATCAAAAGTTCAAGCATCAATTTGTTGATTTTTGGAAATTTGGCTTAGGCTTTATGCGTGATTTTAATCATTTTCTAGAATATAGGTAAGTTACTATTTGTATTTTGCTTATTAGTCTCTGTCTAGGACTAATAGCGATCGATCGATTGTTGACCAGCGATTAATTAATTTTGACCAAGTAAAATTTCCCGTACATGTCAGGTTTGAGGCAATGTTTGAAATAAAATTTTCTGCTCAATAGATTTTTATCCAAAGTTCGTGTTTCGACCTCTTATTGCCGGCTGCACGGTATACTTTTTTGAAAACTTAGGCTAAAGAGTTTGGAGTCGCCTGTTCATTTTATATCCAAAGTTCGGGCAGCAGCGATTTTTTCGTGCCTTCATTTTATCCAAAGTTCATTTTATCCAAAGTCCACTTGGGGCCACTTTTTATTAAGATGAAACCACGTGTTGGGTTAGCAAAGTTAGAGAGGAAGCCAAGTGTTTCATGCATGTCACGTAGTTGTGGCTGAGCTTTCAAGCTAAATTGACTCATGTGCTGCTCAATATCTTTCTGACTTGCCCTTCTGCTCTGCGGCGCTGCTCTGTTCTTCGTGAGATGCATGGTTATTCAGGTAAGGTACATTTGTATTTAGAATCAAGTATTTAGTTCGCTAAAGAAGCCCATGCCTCTGATATCTTTGTGTTCGTTCTGTTTTATCAAATGTAGCTTGTTAAATCAAATGCCCTATCTCCATATCTGAGTATACAGATTTGAATACAAAGCTGATTTGCATTACCTAGTCAATGTTGCTCGCTGGCTTTTCCTTTTCGACTCTTTTTCCTTGTATCATCCTATCTCTCTCACAATTTAAACGTCAATAGAAGGGTTTGAGAGCCTTCGACAATTTTGAAACTCCAGTTTTCACATTTTCCTATGTCTCTGTAATATTCCGACGGATTTTGTAGCCTCAATTTTCACATTTTCGTTATCTCGGTGTATAATGATGGAGGATTTTCCTATCTATGTGTTCTATGTTGTTTCTTTGCTTCCCATATTCTTCCTTTATGGATATACAAGAATTGGGGTTTCAAAATTTTCTTTTCTTTCTCACACCACTTAGGTAATTATCTATATCCCTCCCCTTATACAGGGATTGGGGTTTGCATATTTTCTTTTCTTTCTTACATAACTTAGGTAATTATCCATGTCCTTCCCCCTCCGTTCAGAATTGGGCAAGAACAACAGGCACGAATCACAAATCATTTGATTTCTCCCCGATCCACCGGTATTGATTGAATTGTGGCAGGCTTTGCATTTATTTGTTGGCACCCCTACCTTTATTTTAGCGCCCCCTTGCTAAGACCTTTGCAAGCAAAGATGGATTAGAAATAGACATCCTTGTTGTAACGAGTACCTTCCGAGCCAAATGATGTTCCACTTTCCTTCCTTCCATGTTTGAGGCACTGTAAGAGCTAGTGTAGATAGGGCATAAGGGTGGTCAAACTCCAGTCAAGTGCATTCCCCTTTGGTAAATGTAAGGGTAAGGATTGTACAGGACAAATTAGTAGGCAAACACATCTTACACGAACTGTTGTTCAACGTAGTCTTACTTTTTTTTTTTTATTAAACCTTTTGTTGGGTATATGTTTTTGTGAGTTTTAGTTACAATATTAAATTTGAGGTTTTAAATGTTGATAGATTGAATGTATTTTGAAAGTTTTTGAATTCTAAATTTTTTTATGCATTAAAAAAACCAATTTACCCAGAAATTATATTATCCAATTCCAGTTATAAACGCAAAAACTTAGAACACAATTATATTGTTAAATTCAACTATAAAGACAAATCAATATATAATTTTCATATCTCATTTTCTTCACCCTTATTTGTTTGTTTGTGTTTTTTTATTGTGACGGGAGGACGAATCAGTAACGGGCTAGCTCCCATATTTGCATGACACGGGTCGATCTTTGATGGCTGCCACTATAATTTCCTAGTACACTACACAGCCCCAAACATGACGCACAGGTAAATCGAGATTTGAACATGTCACTTGGATAGCCACACGAACTGCTTAACAAAGCATTCACTAGCCAACAAACAGAATCCCTTATTGGCTTCACGGTTGATAGACACCAAAATAATGAAATTGGATACTCTAACAAAAATTGCCACTTTGCATAATACAAATTGTGGTTTTGTGTCTGGCGGCACTTAATCCTGTTTGTGGCCAGCCTTATGAATTGCTAATCATCCTTCCCTATCAACTTAAATTTTATGCGAGGATGTAATGTAAATTTTATTTTTAATTTTTATTTTTATTTTTTATTTATTTTATTTTATTTTATTTTATTTTATTTTAAATTTTTTTTTTTTTTTTTTCAGGCGTACTTCAGCATACATCATGCCTAACACTTTTGAACTAATTTATTTTCATGAAAGAGTATGTATTGAATATATAACCATAGCTAACAGTTTTTGAAGGTTGGAGTAGTAGAATATATGCAAAGGGTTTTGGACAAGACTTTTGAATAATGTTTTTTATTTTCATGGGTAACCCTAATGTTTAACCACTGTGGTCATTCTATTCCTGGAACGCCATATGTCAAATAACAATAAGGAAAAGGTGTACTAGCTGGTGAATGTTGGAATTTGATTTTGAAAAAGTCATTGATGTAAAATCACATTAAAATGGCATAACAATAATGCAAAGGTGTATTGGTCGGTGAATGTGTGAATTTGATTTTTAAAAAGTCATTGATAACTTATTTGGATGTTATAGGTCAAAATAAGCGATCATTTGAGATTTTATTTTAAATTCCTAATCTTCTCTTGTGAACTATTTATGGAAACTTAATGTGATGTGAATTCATAGATTCATAAGCTTTGTGCTCAAAGGTTTAACTGAGAGTCACTGTTTTTTCTCAATGAGAGTAATATTCCAAATTTGCCAATCATCTAGTTTCAGATTTGTATGAAAATATCATTATTTGGCAAGTTTCAGGTTTTTCTAAAAAAATCATTATCGGTAAAATAAATGTCAGGACATATAACAGTTTTGCAGTATAAGGAAAATGAAGGGGTGGAAATTGGAACAAACAACCTCATTAAAAAGGATAGCAAGTGGATAGAACGCTCTATGTACTGGTCGTGCTAATTGAAGGACCTATCTGGGAAGATGCAATGGCTTGCCAATATCATCGGGGCTTTTGGTTTCAGCTGTGCATCAATGCATTGTACAAATAAAACCCATCTACCAGTTAGCTTCTAAACAATTCAAAAACCAGAAATTCAATTATAATTACAATTTTGTATTGTTGTTGTGGCAGACCCTGACAGGGACTACCGCCACAGCAGTGGCTCCCTTGTTTTATGAAGGGATTGCAATGATTTAAATTGTTTTAAGTTTTAGTTGAAGGAATATTATCTTTGCTTCATTCTATCCTCTATGGAAATTTATTTTACCGTTTTATGAATTTCATTTATTTTCAAGATCCATTTTTTTGGTCATGTAATATTTCAATTTTGATTTTGGTCCAGACAAATTAGGGCTCCTATGGAGGTGGAAGGAGTTTCCTTTGTTCATTTCAATTCTACGAGTGTCAACATCAGTTGGTTTATGGTCTATCCTTTGGATCCGCGTATTCATCGTCGATCCTTTTGTATACATTTAATAAAGATACTTTGCTTAGTATTTTCTTTAAATACTTGAAGTAAATCCAAAATCTATTCTAAGGGTTGAGGGACCTAAAGGTGGAATTTGAGATTTCAAAATTAAATTTACTCTTATATTGTTATATTTCTAAGATGGATTACATGGAATTGTAGGAGATTCGACATCCTTTGTGATCTGATGAAGAATATATTTAGTCCAATGGAAGCTCAATCTTCATAGATGCAACGAAAATGTGTAGGTAAGAGCATCAAGTTGTTATCCAAATTGTAACTATTATGGGAACTTTGGTATGATAAATAGTGTTAGACCACTATTCTATTGGCCAAATGCAACATGTTTAGAAGGATGGTAAAAAAATCCTAATAAGGGTGGAAAGTTTGGAGTTTTCAATCAAGTACGCTTAATCAATCTAAATCATTGGGGACTAGGAGAAGAAGAAATAGTGCACTAACTTTTGAGGAATATGGAAAACATCAATTAGAGTTTAAATATAGCAAAGTATCCTAGAACAAGTAAACAATCATCACATACATTGTTAAATTTAAATGGTTTACAAAATAATTAGAATCTTAGGTTTACTTTGAAAATATACATCATTAAAATATTCTAAAATGTTTTGCTCACAAAATTAAATAAATATTACTATATCTTGAAAAACACCTCTCCTTTTTAATCAAAAAAAATTAAAATAATTTTTTCATATACTTTTACGGAAAACTTTGCTAATTTTATTTTAATATAATTTTATTTTATTATAATATTTTTTATTATTATTATACTCCTATATATTCTCCGATACAAATTTTAAGTATAATTTAATTATTTGATTAAAAATAATATCTAAAAGTATTTTTCCTTTTCCCTATTAATTTTTTCTTATATTGTGTTCTCCTACACTTCCTAAGTATAATTCAGTTATTTAATCAAGGATGATATCTTAAAACTATTATGAGACATAAGCCTCCCTATCTCTACAATTACTTTTTTTCTAATTCCTTTACTCTAGGCTGAAATCTATTGATGAATTTTATATGGTGGTGTGCTTATTTAAAAGTAGATACTAACATTTTTATCATGGTTTTTAATATTATATTATTTAATAGTATATTATAAAATATTGAAGTGTTTTTTTTGTCTGCATAATTTTTAAATATTTATTTATATATATATTATTTTCTAAAGCATTACATTTAAAAATAAATATATATTAAGTTGATTTTGCAAAATTGAATTATGATTGTATTTATGAATATTTATAAAATTAGCCCGCCTATGAATATTTACAAAAAAATAGATGTTATTAGCTCCCCAATCTATGGGGTTCTTTGGTAGTGGATAGGATCAAACATTTCATTAGGGGGATTCCTTCTCAAGAATTTTTCCTTGAATAGAGAAAGTGAAAATAGTATTTCCTAATATAGCTAACAATTATTTTGGGATCTTTGTAAGCGAGAACTAGTAGATGGGTAAGCATTTAAGAACGAAATTTAGAAGGACCCGATGTATACTCCTTGAGAGCCATATGTACCCCTAGAAGATGAACTTAGCCTCTATATTTTTGAGTAACCATAACGAGTCTTCAAAATAATATGAAATTGATTTAAGGAAAAAGTTGAGAAACTTAAATCCATTATCTAAATTTAGAGAATGAAAAGGAAAAACAAAGTCTACTAACAATACCTAAGTTACATCAATATACAATTGAAGAACATGTACAATTTTGATTGAATGAGCTCTATACTTGTAGCTCTACACAAGGTTTCAATATCCTCTAATAAGAATTGAAACTCTGGAGGAGTTTCTTGTGTGAAGAGGAGGACATCATCTATGAAGGGAATATGTGTGATGAAATCCAAGGGAATAATCTCGACTCCCTCTATCTTTCCCTACTTGCCTAACATATTTCATGAGAATGTTGTAACCCTTTTCCACAAAAGGAAATAAAGACATCAATAAAGGACAACCCTCATAGGGGCCTCGAGAGGCGCTAATGAAGGTGAAGGGTACTCAGAGTTATTAGGATATTGAAGGAGACTAATTGAATGCAACCGATGATCAAATTGACAATATTCAAACTCATCCCCATTTAAAGGTACATATAGCGATGTTGTATACATATTTTAGTTATATGCTATAAAGGTTTATGTCAAATCAAGAACTATAAAGATTGTTATCATTACATTTGCATCTAAACAATCACTAAATGATACGTAAATATCATTGCATCAAAATTGAAAGACAATAAAGAATGGTTCCCACAATGTTTGATTAACATTCATAGCATCCTAAGAAAAATTTGGTTTCTTCTTTCAGAGTCAAATCCATGATATTGTCTCCTTGGCTTGGAAAGTGATGCATATGATTAATTAGGGCTTTCTGCCATTATCCATACTCAAGTTGGAATTTTTAAAGACATACAAAAACTCTCACAAGGTATTTATCCTCGCATATTTAATCGAAATAGTAATGAGACGTCAAATTGTAAATTGGATCACAGATTTCATTTCAATAGATGCATTTGTTCTTCTAGTGAATGACTCTCTATCTCTTTTCTTTGATTCCTTGAGATCACCTAGATAAGGTTTTCCAATATGTCAACTTATAATTTTTCTTATGGTAGAAGGGTTGAGTAAGTTGATATGAGATGCTAAGTTGAAAGGTGACATTATGAGGGTTCATCTAACTTTTAGATAGATCCTGACACATATGTTGTTTGTTGATAATGTCCTCCTATTTGATTATGACACTTTATAGGAATTTTCTACTTTAAAAAGAATATTGAACATTTATTGTCTTGTCATATGAATGGAAATAAATTTAAACAAATATTCTCATGTTCTATTTCCAAGTAGTGATAGTTTCAAGGATAATAACCTGGAAAGACTTTTCATAAGGCACTAGAAGGGTTCTTTTCTACGTTATTAGAAAAAAGTATGACCTACCTCTAATTGGTATATGTTTTATTTTCTAGGGAAAATATCACTTTATTATTATAACAGTGGAATAAATATTGGTTAAATAGTAACATCTTAACAACATTTGGGGTTGATGTTAATCTATAATTACATTTTTATTACATTTATTTTTTATAGGGAGAAGTTTATATATATTTAAATGCAATAGCATATACATTTTATTTTTTTTTATCTTTAATTAAATAATATTAATTTTACTAATTTTAACTTTGATTTAATTAAAATTTTGAAAAATTGTTGAAATCACAAATATCAATGGTTGAAATTAAAATTACTTATTTTAAAATTAAAAGAAATTTTCCAAAAAAAATATTATACTTATAAATATTCAAAATTGTAAGTTAAACTATATAAAAATTGTAATTTCCTAACAATTTCAGTATCAGATTTAAATAAAATCTTCCAAAAACCTTAAAAATATCAAATAATAATTAAAAACTAAACCTAAAAAGTATTCGATATAATTATACTGAAAAAATAACAACTTATGTAGAAAACAAAGAACCATTATTACTTAAACATGATGATCAACTTAAATTATCCAAAAAAAACTAAATATATATATCAACATAAATTGCGAAAATGGGCTACGTATCCTTTACGCTAAAGGAAATAACGGAAATAACGAAGGTTACTTGAAAGAGTGACCAAAGGGAATGTTATACGGTAAAGGAAATAACGGAAATAACGAAGGTTACTTGAAAGAGTGACCAAAAGGAATGTTATTTTATTAAAGAAGTGGAAAGTCTATTGGTAATAAAATTGGAGAGTCACCGAAAAGGAAAATTATGTCATTTTAAAAGTGGAAAGACACTGTTGGTAATAAAAATGGTAATAAGCTACTTTTATCAGTTGGAGAGAAAACACGATTAAGTATTTGCCAAGAAATCTCATCGTATGGACTGCCTTGGAAGACTTCAATATAATTTTTATCAGGGCGAGAGAAAACACGATTAAGTATTTGCGAAGAAAACCATATAGTATGCACATAGATTATAATATTAATTTGTGTGATGAATTCGATATAATTTTTATTGATGATGTTGGGATGGAAAAGGTAGCATTCAATGTATCTATAGACCCCGCCGGTTGAGGGTTAAGATTTCAAGACTTGTGAACATATTTTTTACTGGATCAGTGTTTATTCAAGACTTGTGAACCTATTTTTTAAAAGTAAAATTGTAATTATATATTATTTAATTTTTTTATAAAATGTTATAAAAAATTTAAAATTAAAAATTTAAAAAATTGTATGTAGTTTTTAAAACTATATGTATTTTTTAAAATATATTTTTTTTGAGGGTTCAGAAGAACTTATCCATACCGTCAGTAGTCAAACTGGCAATGAGGTAGCTTACGCCCTCTATCTGAAAAATGGAGGCTTGGCCCTAACCACTAGAAAATAAAGAGTTAGTGGTCCATAAAGGGGCATTATCTTTCACTATGAATTTTTAAATAAAATTGCAATTATATATCATTAATTATTTAATCTATATTAGACTTTAACATTTAAACACTGTGTACACTGGTAAACTATATGTTTTTTTAAGCTGAAAAACCTAATTAAAATGAAGGCGGCTTTCACTACAGCCAGGTTTTTAATCCATTACCTCTTTTCTTCCTCCAAATGAACTTCTTATCTTATATTTTATATTTTATTAAATAAAATTAAAAATATATTTATATACTATAAATAAAACCACTAATTATTTAAAATTTTCCATAATTAACACTAACAAGGACTACAATACGACGTACAAGACAAAGATGACTTAAAAGGGACAGAATAGTGCTGGCAGACATGGTTACGTATTATCGACTACGGAGAAACTAGTCACCTCATAATTATTTTACTCGGTTGTTCGTGGTTCACCAAAAAGGGTAACCCCACTCATCCCGTTTCCCCCCATTATATAGAGCCTCTGTGCAAATTTAGTTACTATGTCTTTGCCCAATTGTTTAAGTTTGTTCGTGTAAGGTGTATCTGAGCAGGTCTGTTATAAGCATTTGCCTTTTTCTTCTTATAGGATCGGAGAGAAAGCCTGGCAGCGGAGTGAAATATGGTAATTTCAGTTTTACGTTTGATTTTTTTTAATGGAGATTGGTTAATATTGGGACAGTTTATATTTTCACTCAAAGTTTTTATTTTAGATAAAATTTGGAATTATGTTCGAGAAAGATTAAATTTATATAAATTATTATAACTTTTTCTTAATTTTATTATAGATTTTAAAATGTTTGAAAATTTAATGAACAAAATTTTTGTTTATTAAATTCTAAAATATTGCAGAAAATTATAATCTGTATTAGAAAATTTGAGATATTTAGTTAACCGTTTCAAAAGACAAATAAAGATCTCACTTTAATCTGTTTTAACAATTCTTATATTATTTTAACTTCCATTGCAAATTCATTTTAGTTACTTTAGCCAAGTCGATTGTTTAATCTGACTATTATCTATTAACTTCTAAAATATTCCTAAAATTTACTCTAAAATAAAGTCAGCATCCAATCACCAACCTATTTTATTCCATTGTAAACATTAAAATAATTTCCTACTTTCATTCTACCCAATTCAATTCTTCTAATGCTGACATGGATGAACCTGCAAAGGTTTTCATGCCCTAGGGTTTAATGTCATACTGAGCTTGGTGGCAATGGTGGTTATCCACCTAGCCTTCAGCTACTATACTCTTCCTGTAAATATATTGTTCATTGTAATGTTTACCAATAAAGCTCCAACATATTTGAATTATGATATTTCCTCATCTACTTTTTATGTGATGTCGGTGAGCAGGGATGGATACCATCTCTGAAACTCCCTATATACATTGACAACATCCACAAGGCAAAGCATGGAAGCGACTCAGAGACGTACGATACTGAAGGGAGGTTCGCTCCTGAAAAGTTTGATGCCATCTTCAGCAAATACGCTACAAAACACCCCAACAAACTCAATTTCATGGAGATACAGTGCATGCTCAGAATTCATGGGAGCTTGTGGGAAATATTGGCAAAATAGAATTCATCCTGCAGAAGACGCTAAATGTCTGCTAATAAAATAATGTGGTCATCTCTAGACCAATAAATAAGGGCATGTTGGGCTGCCTGGCTAATAGCCTATCTCCTATCAGATGTTTAAAAGTAATTTCATTTATGAATAAGGAAGTAAAGACATGACAAAATTGTGAAATGTAATGTGTTACACCTGGTTGGTCTAATTTGTGCAAAGGTGAAGCCGGCAATGACATATTCAGAAACATTATTTAAAAATTATTAGTGATATATCTTTTAAGTATTTAGTTTCCCATTTTAAATTTTTTTTTTTTTAATATTTTAATTAATTTTATAAAACATATTATTGATGACGGGGATGGAAGTTTCGTTCTGTAGTTTGTGTAACTAAATATTATGGATTACTCAATATTATACATTTATAAGCTTTAAGTTATTAATAATGAAAAGCCCAAAGATTTGTTACACCAAGTTACGGCTAAGGATTTCCAGAATGGTGTGTAATTATTTGTTGCATTATTTTGTCAAAATACTATGAGCATTATTTTTCCAAAATACAGATTCGCAAGGGCTATCAGTTTTCCTAGCAATTACATTGAAAGACTCAAAGCATGCGTATTGAAGATTGACACGTTATAGCTTCCTCTCAGGTGAGACCGTTTCTACTTGGTAGTGTCACATGGGATTATAGTTTGGGTTTTCCGGAGGTTTTTACACTTTCAAGTGGTGGGTGTTGAGTATTCAATGTTTAGTTTCTTCATATTTTCCGGTATCCCTTTCGGTCTCTTTCGGTGTGGAACAAGAATTGCATCTTTGCTGCTTTCCCTGCACTATAGACCAACATTTGTGTGGGGACCATAGCTATTTTATAGTTTGGAGTTACATTATATAATCTAGTATTAGAATGCCTGAAATTAATCGAGCTCTTCTCTTTTTTACAATCGAAGATTATGCAGATTCTGTGGATTCTCCTTATCACTATATATATCTTTATTTGTATTATTAGCACACACACTCCCTCCGCCTACAAGCGTCCATATGCTTATTTGAACTGGCCTCCTTTCTCTAGCCTGCACACAACATAATTATGGGGAGGGACCATGTCTCTGCCCTATTAACTACTACACACTCTTGAGGTGTTGGATTAATTCATTCATTATATCAAGGCATTGCAGGGATTTTGGTATCAGATTGTGTAATAAGTGGTGGACTTGATGTCGGTGTTGTTGTTCATGTTGTTGCAAAGGATAATAGACTGGTGTTACCCTACATCAGCTCTCATAGATTCCATGTTTGCTTGTTTTCTTCGTATTGAGCTCTAATGCTTCGGGTGCCATTAGTATTTCCGACGGACGGATAGTCTAATCTCCCACATAATTAAAATTTTAACTTGGTAGGCGTTGGGAACATTACTATTGAATTGACATGGGTCACAATCTTCTTTATTCTTCTATCAGTTAATTTTTTACATTCTAGGCATTGGAAGATTATGTGCTACTTCTCTGGATCAGGCATCCTATATTTTATTTGCATGACTCTATCTCTTACCCATTTCAGGTCGCGATCTTGTGGGGTCCCTCGACTAGCGATATGCAAGTATGTCTCTGTGTGGGTTTTGACATTCTACCCAAGATCGCAGATCCCAAAACATTCTTGCTAGGATTTACTGCACGATCAACCAAAGGTCTAGCCTACCACCTTGACACACTTTTATGGTTGTATTCTATTATATTCTCACTAGTTGATTCCCATTCTTCTCCCGCACTATGTCTGCGATGGATCCATTTCTGTAAGGACCCGCGGTTCTTACTACATGCTCCGGCATGAAGTGCGATGGTAAAAAGTGTGAGCTCTTCCCAAGTGTGCGATGACTTATATGCATTTCTGGAGGAAGCTCCTTATTTATATGGCGTGGGGGAGACATGGAGGCCGACTTGGCGTAGTAGGGGCTTTTGCGTTGCAGCAGGGGCTTGGGAGAGGTCGGTTGGGCAAGCCATGACCTCCCCACCAACGCATATAAGTGTTGTACGTTGGTTCATTTGGAGACAAGCATTCAACTCGCTCATACATCTTCGCTCATGTAGAGAGGGGCAGATCTGCAAGTGCGCAAGTCTAAGGGGGAAGGCGCACATTTAAGGATGCGCCTGTTCTTGGGCGATCGCGCACGGTGAAGCGCGGTTGTGGGTAGGAGCGCCCAGCGGTTGGGTGAGGGTGTGCACGGCTGTGTAGTGCCCAGGTTATGCGACAGAGTGCCTAACGACGAAACAAAGGAGCGCCCGGTTTGTACGACGACTTGGCACGGGTGTCTTGGCAACTCTAGTGAGCACTCGCTCATCGTGCAAGTGTGCACGGTGACTTCGTGAAGTGTTGAGATTATGGACGGAGGTGTGTCTCGGTTGGAGGCGCCCGTGTGTGGCGACTTGGAGGCGCGCCCGAGTTGGGAAAACAACACGATCATGCGACAAGGTGAACAAACGGTTGGTGAGTCGTGCGACGACTGTGCGGAGGTGCCGACAAGCTGGGCAACCAAGTTTGCCGAAGTTGTGAAAAATTGGCTAAGTGTAAATTTGGGGTTTCCCAAGATTTAACTTGTGCATTTTAAAAGTGAAGATTGTATAATATATTAATATCGGGCATACTCATATTGTAGGGAGTTTCCCCTCCCTTTATACTGTTGTGCATTTCTCTTATATAATGTTGTTGATAATGAATGTCTATGGGTGTTCATTGGTATAAAAGCACATTAATAATACTTGATAACGAAAATAAAACTAAGTATGGAATGTTAAGGCGTAGTCTACAATCGTAAGTATTGGTGAAAAGCAAACGGTTGGTAGTGCCGCACCTCGCCTAGCATGGTTGGAAGACTACCGTAGGCTTGGGGGCATGACAGTTGGTATCGGAGCTGGCTGATGACCGGGTTGACAATGAAGTGCTGATCCCACTACACTATCGTGAGTTGGTATCAGAGCTCGGTTGGAGCTAGTTAGAGCAAGGCTGCTCAGGACAAAGTGACAGTGGAAGCAGGTACTTGCAGGTGAAGAAAGCTAGTTTCGCATACAAGAGGAACAATGGCCGGTTCATGGTTGCAGGGAACTTGGTGAAGCTGGTGAATGGTGAAACAAGTTTAGCACGGGTGAAGCTTAGTGCTTGGGCCAAGCTGAATGACAAGACATGGCAGGTTTGGAAGAATGCGAAGGGAAGCTCTTTCTTACCTTATACAGGTTGAAGTGGATGCAAAAAGAGAATCCCCGAAATCGAGATAAGCTTGAAGTCTTGGAAAAGAATGTTGAAGACGAACTTCTTCAACTTGGTTGGACAATGGAGCAAGATGAAGTTGCAGATTGTGCTACCAAGGAAGAGGAAGCTGTGATGATTAAAGATGTTGCAGACATGACAACAATGGAGGATGAACTTGGGATTGATCAAGTTGGACCAGGATCGTGTGGTTTGCAGACATGGATGGATGAGGATACTCATATGGAGGACCCTCATGATGATGATGATGATGTAAGTACTATTGATACTTGTATTTCACATGAGCATTTGGTAGATGGACCATATGCAGGGAAAGGCAAAGCCAATTTGTCGATGCTAGGGAGCATCTTACCATGGATGTCTATGATGAGACCTTGTATGGAGAAGCAAGGATTGTTGATTGTTGCAGAACTTGTTGGGGTTGTTTGTAACCTTATGGTAGAAGGTGCAAAGGCCCGTGACAATGGGTCATGCTTTGGCCACATGGCTAAGTGCCCGGCATGACTCATGGATAGATTGGAGGGCACACACTTGAGTTGCTTGGGTGGACTTCTCATGGCCGAGACCAAGAGCATGTCTTGGTGGAACCTTTGGTGGAGGAGCTATGATGGAAGGGACTCATGATATGATGATGATATGGTTGAGTGACTGAGTTCACTAGATCGAAGATTACAGACTTGGGTGAGGATGACCGATTGTTGTGATGGGTCTACTTGGTTGGACTACATGGCAACTTAGTCATGGACATCAGGTTGGAGACATGGAGCATGGAAGTCTTATGCAGGACATTGTGCAGGAGCACTTGTAGAGATGTCACTTATGGGCATCCAATGAGGAGTGCCAAGGCAGGGATGTTGTGTAGGTAGATTTTCTGCTGTGACATGGAGATGTTTTATGTACGAGCTAATGGAGAGGTTGTGCACTCTTGTGCAACAAGGCCATGAACTTGGATGGAGTTGTGAGCAGACTATGGGGCATTATTACTACATGGAGAGTTGAGGCATCTTGCAGAGACCTTTGGGCCGAGACTTGTATGCTTGCTGACATGTTGGTTGGAGATGACTCATGGAGCTTATGATGACATGAGATTGTTGTGACTTTTGGGGACTTCATATATGGTGGACTTGCAGGATCTGATGCATTGAGGAGCTGAGGTCAGAGAGTTTGATGTAGGATGGGGTGCATACTTTCAAGTGCATGCATGGGGATGGCTTGAAAGAGTGACTTGATGTGGAGGATCGATATGAGACACTTTGGAGTGATGGAGTTACGACAATGATGATGCCTTGGTGGCAACACTTGGGCATGGGTTGAGCCAAGACTCAACTACTTTTGACACATGGGAGCTGATTGATCTATGATCATGGGTAGCACATGGATAGATGAGACAGGTGTATACTTGCTTCTATGATAGACTTGAGATGACACATTACAGATATGATGGAGGTTGCTTCATGGACCTGGATGTGACACATCAAGAGTTGGAGGTTGATGAGATGGTCTCTTCATATTGAGGAGGCAGACATATGGATGATGATGGACTAGATATGGCTGATTTCATGCAACACATTAGTACCAAACATCATGGACAGCATGTTGCGGATGAGATTAGGGCTACTTCATGGATCTAAGCATGGCTTACTTGTATGGAGATGGATTCTTGATCGAGTTGAGGATGTGATGGGATGTTCTGAGAAACGATTGATGGTGGCATGAGGATGTGCATTCTCATGGTTTGAGCGTGACAGTTGGACTGATCACCCGACTAGTTCAGACATGGGGGTCGACAGTGTGCAAAGATGTGTTAGCATTATGTTGGAGTATCATGGTAGCAGTTCACATGAGGATGACACATGATGAGGTCGACACGATATGTTGCAGTGGGCATGTAGCTTGAGATGGAGGGGCCAGCCTTCCACGATGGGAGAAGCATGTGGAGATTGTGACAGGGTGGTCGATGATAATAGATTGAGATGATTTCTGATGTATAACATACCGATGGGTGTATACCTTGGTATGGTGATCTTGGTGACAGATGGTTGCCGAGGTGAGACATGATGGAGACGATGGTTCTACATATGTTGCAGAGGTGGTTGCAGTATGTGGAGGAGTTGACATCATGGATGATACAGTTGATCTTGGTGGATGACTACCAGGATGGTATGTTGTCGAGGATGACAACGACTTCAGGTGGAGGAGGATGTAAGGACTTTCGGTTCTTACTACATGCTCCATGAAGTGCGATGGTAAAAAGTGCGAGCTCTTCCCAAGTGTACGATGACATATTTGCATTTGTGGAGGAAGCTCCTTGTTTATATGGTGTGGGGGAGACATGGACGCCGACTTGGCATAGTAGGGGCTTTTGCATTGGAGCAGAACCCTGGGAGAGGTCGGCTAGGCAAGCCATGACCTCCCCTCCAACGCATATAAGTGTTGTGCATTGGTTCATTTGGAGATAAGCATTAAACTCGCTCATTGGGGAAAATCTGCAAGTGCGCAAGTCTAAGGGGGAAGGCGCAGATTTAAGGATGCGCCTGTTCTTGGGCGGTCGTGTACGGTGAAGCGCGGTTGTGGGTGAAGGTGCAGGCAGGAGCGCCCGGTGGTTAGGTGAGGGCGTGCATGGGTGTGTGGCACCCGGGTTATACGACAGCATGCCCGACGGTGAAACGAAGGACCGCCCAATTTGTGCGATGACTTGGCATGGGTGCCTTGGTGACTTGGGTGAGCGCCTGCCCGTCGTGCAAGTGTGCACAGTGACTTCGTGAAGTGTTGAGATTGTGGACGGAGGTGTGTCTCAGTTGGAGGCACCCGTGTGTGGCAACTTGGAGGCGCGCCCGAGTTGGGCAAACAACATGATCGTGCGACAAGGTGAACGAAGGGTTGGTGAGTCGTGCGACGACCGTGCGGAGGTGCTGACGAGTTGGGCAACCGAGTTTGTTGAAGTTGTGAAAAATTGGCTAAGTGTAAATTTGGGGTTTCCCAAGATTTAACTTGTGCATTGTAAAAGTGAAGATTATATAATATATTGATATCGGGCAAACTCATATTGCAGGTAGTTGCCCCTCCCTTTATACTGTTGTGCATTTCTCTTGTATAATGCTGTTGATAATGAATGTGTATGGGTGTTCATTGGTATAAAGGCACATTAATAATACTTGGTAACGAAAATAAAACTATGGAATGTTAAGGCGTAGTCTACAATCGTAAGTATTGGTGAAAAGAAAACGGTTGGTAGTGCCACACCTCACCTAGCACGGTTGGAAGACTACCGTAGGCTTGGGGGCGTGACAATTTGAGTCCAACACACGACACATGAGGCCTACATCTCCGCCATGCCGACAGCTCAATCTAACTATCATATATTCTCTCGGACGGAGCGAGCATCCCTTGATTCACATGGGGCACACCACGAAGGATGTGATAAGTGTGGCCGGTATAAACAACGTTCCATTAAAATCACCACCCCAGCTCCCTTACTTTGTTTCAGCCATGACGTTTTGATAGACCAAGTTAATAGTTTACAGAAGAGGGCACTTGTTGGCAAATGACATTTTGCTAAAGTGGGCAAAGGCGATATGAGGAGTTGGGTTGAAACTAAATGGAAGTCACTCTTAGGCTATATGCCCTCAATGGTGCACTTAATGGGTGGATGGTATAGTTTTCACTTCCTTGGTGAGGAGGATTGAATCAAAATTAAGGCACTTCCATGGATAAAAGGGTGGAGTTTCTTGGCACTACATAATTGGTATGTTGGATTCCATCCTCTAAAGGAGACGCCTAAGAACAAACTAATTTGGGTTAAATTGTCGTGTTTTCCAATTGAATTCTGGATTAGGCAAGTTCTCATGGACATTGGCAATGCGATTGGAAATTTTGTTTATGTAAACCTACAATGCTTGGGTACCTGGGACAAAAGAATTGCTTGGATATTGATTGAGAAATACTACAATGGAGGGTACCCGAACCATATCGAGTTGCAATGGGAAGGCACCCACATGGTGCAGAGACTAGACTTCTAGGGAGTTCCATTTCGTTGCCTCATTTTCCATCACACTCGACACCTTATGGCACAATGTCCACGCAGGAAGGGTGGTTGTCAAATACCACGTGGGATATGGAGTGAAGGAGATGGCTAGCGGTCGTTTAGACTTTCATATGACTAGACATGTGGTGACTCAACATCCAGTTGGCGCTCATCTCTCATTAGGTACACGGCCTTTCTCCTTACCTTTCCAACCCTCTGATTCACATCCTATGAAATGTGTTGAGTTTGACCCTATTTTGGTGCCATCATCTCCATGGCCTTCTAAAGATTATGGTACTCCTACTATTGATGACACCACTCCGACCCCGTCATATAAGATACCCCTTATTATTTATGTTGCCCTATCTCCTTCAAACTATGTATCATCCCATATGATGACATACGACGTTCCCTCCACTTCGCATATTACATATATTATGGTACCCTCCCTTCCGCCCATCTCACAATCGTCTGTGACGTCAAAGACCCAACCTATTTCTCCTATGTCACCTGTTTATCCGAATTTAAACAGGAATGCAACAAATTACAGAGATAACGATATACACAAATATGCAGCGGAAATAATACTTCATTTCATTTATGGAAAATACTAAAATATGCTTACAACCAAAAATGGAAATAAACCAGCTAGGGCGATGGTAGCTTATCTATGAGATGAGATGTGGTTGCTACATGCCTCTGAACTGTTCTCAAAACTATGTTACAATGAAGCTCGAAGGCCTATTTATTATTGAGAAACAATGGAAAACCCTTCACATTCCAAAACCTAACCCTAGAAGATGAAACACCAAATTGTGGGCCCTGGTTTGGGTAAATTGGTACATCAATTTTCCGGAGTCGTAAATTTGGCATACGATCTCCATTTGACGCGTATGATAGCTCGTTAGAAAGATCTATTCGAGAACTACCACTTTGGGAAGGGCAACAAGGTCCATAGACACATGTTGCCCCCAGATTTCCCAAAAAACGTCGTTTAGGGCCTCAAAACTGCTCCGGAAGTTCAGGACCTGAAAAAAAACTGCTAAAAATAGTAAATTGTGCTACAATTACAGAAACTAAAAGAGACAGTTACGGGGGTCCAAATGGGATAGGTGGGTGGCCACCAAAATCCACCTAGATCATTCCTCCCACCTTAGGAAGCAATGGTCCCCATTGCGTTGAGTTCCTCCATCTGCTGAACCTGTCCTGCAATCTCTGATGTGTCCAGTAATGGTGGGAAGCACGGTCAACGATGGTCCACATTGAACACTTGGTGCAGGTAAAGGAATAGAGGAATGATGTGTTCCAAAGCATTATTCCCCATAGCCTTGGTACTGCTATAAGGCTTCTTTACTACCTACATGTTTTTCATCCACTAGCTGCTCAGAAAATTGAGTTTGCAACTGGTTTGATGGCTAGGGCTAATGAACCGACCGATTTGACTGGTTTCCGATTCAAACAGGCCAGTTTTGAAAACTATTATTGGAATGGAAAATATATGATTAGGATTTCACCAAGCTCTCCTCCCAGGGAGTGAATGATGTGAGATGAAGTTTTGAGACTGTTAGTATTGACAACAAATAATAATGTTTTATGTAATTTGTTTATTAAGTGGTTGCATACCGAATAACCGGTTAGTCGGTTACGGTTATGTAATGAATAGATAGGTATGTAACGAATAGATAGGTATGTAATAAAAACAATGTGTACACATGAATAATGGCAGAGCGGAGAATCATAATATCATCATATTCATTCATTCAATCCTAAATTCGGTATTTCCATATCTTGGCGTTCTGTTAACTATTTCTTTATCTGTCCTTTATCTATTTATCTGTCTCTGTTTTCAACAAGTGGTATCAGAGCCCAGTGAGGCTGTGCGGGCTGTGCGGAGGGAAGAACTGCTGCTGCGTTGAAGGAAAGAGGGGCTGAAGACCCTGCTGCTGACCCTGCTGCTGCGTTGAAGGAAAGAATTGTTGCTGCGTTGAAGGAAAGAACTGTTGCGTGAGTGAAGATGTGTTGTCCTGAGCATGAAGATGTTGAAGAAAATTGTGCGGTGTGAGCATCCTGATTGTGCGGGCTAAGGCTGTGCTGGCTGTGCATTGAAAGAAAAGCGGGTGTGACCGTGGCAACACCGCTGTGCGGGCTGGAGCGTGGTGAAGGCCTCACTGTGCGTTGAAAGAAAAGCAGCTGTTGGGCTGCATGAAAGACGGTTGTTGGTTGTGCGTTGAACGCATACTGTCTAGAACCTGCGGCCTGTTCCAGAACTGCCTGCATGAAAATTGCAGGGGAGAAATCTGCTGCCGGAATCTGCTTGAGGACCTGCGTCAGGCATAAAGCTTGCCTGAAGATTCAAGACCTGAATCTGTCTGTGTAAGGCCAGTTATCTACCTGCGTGGCTACCAGAACTTGTTCTGAAATCCGGGTATTGCTTAAGAAATTTTTTTTATTTGTCTCAGAATTTTTTTTTTCCCCAGAAAGCAGTCAGGAAATAAGAACATAATTTTTATTTTTCCAGAAAGCAGTCAAGAAACAAGAACAAAATTTTTATTTTTCCAGAAAGCAGTCAGGAAACAAGAACATAATTTTTATTTTTCCAGAAAGCAATTTGAAACAAGAACAGAATTTTTATTTTTCCAGAAAGCAATCAAGAAACAAAGACAATTTTTTTTATTATTGAAGAGAAAAGGAAAATTTTTTCAGGGTTTTAGGAAAAGAAGACAGTTTTTTTTTATTGTTGAAGAGAAGGAAAAATTTTCTAGGGTTTTAGGAAAAGAAGACAATTTTTTATTATTGAAGAGAAGGAAAAAAATTTCAGGGTTTTTTTTTTTTTTTTTTTAGTTGAGAAATAAGGAGTCTTTTTTTTTAAAGGAATATAAAACCCTAGAAACTCTGAAACCTTAGGAAAGGAAAAATGGCCAAGATGTCGAATGCAAAATTCGAGGTGGAGAAATTCATTGGAAAGAGCAATTTTACTCTTTGGAAACTGAAGGTTAAGGATCTGCTTGTGCAACAAGGGTTGCACAAGGCATTGGATGGGGCAACTAAAAAACCTGCAACTATGACTACTTCAGACTAGGAGGACTTGGATGCCCGAGCTCTCAATACCATCCAGCTATGTCTAGCAGATGAAGTTCTCTTCAACATTGTTGAAGAGACTACGGCGTTAGGATTGTGGGAGAAACTTGAAAATCTCTATATGACAAAATCATTGACCAACAGAATTTATCTGAAAAGACAGTTATGCAGCCTTCGAATGAAATAAGGTTCAAACGTTGCAGAACGTTTGAATGTTTTTAATACACTAATATGTCAATTAACACATATGGAAGTCAAAATACAGGAAGAAGATAAAGCCATAACCTTGCTGTGTTCTCTACCTGAAGCGTGGGATCACTTCGTAACTTCGATCAGCTTCAACTCTGCTGATTCTTGAAGTTCAAATTAGTCGTGGGAGCTCTTCTGTCTGAAGAAGTACGAAGGAAATCCAACACTGAAACAGCTGCATCAGAAGCCATGGTCGCTAGAGGACGCTCAAAGGAAGGAGGAGAAAAACCAAGGGGAACTTCCAGATCGAAATCGAAAGGAAAGAAGTGTAAGGCTAAATGTTGGAACTGCAATAAAGTTGGACACTTGAAGAAGGACTGTTGGAAACGAAAGGAATCTGAAAACCTGAAGAACGAAGCGAATCAGGTTGATTCAGGTATGATAGATGAAGTTTTATCTGCTGAAGAATTGTGTATGATAAATGAAACTTCACTTGAATGTAATATCTCTCAGGGTGTAGATCGCTGGCTGTTAGATTCTGGTGCTTCGCATCACATGTGCCCACATAGAAACTGGTTTACCTCATATGAAAATGTAAACGGTAGTTTTGTGTTTATGGGTAACAATATGTCATGTCAGACTGTTGGGATAGGAGATATAAGGATTAAGATGTATGATAACACAGTTAGAACATTAATTAGTGTTAGACATGTACCTGATTTAAAGAAAAATTTGATTTCTTTGGGAGTTTTGGATTCAGATGGATATAAGTTTATAGGTCACGATGGCGTATTGAAAGTCTTCAAAGGAGCACTTGTGGTTATGAAGGCAGAAAAGGTCGGAAATCTTTATACGTTGAAAGGAAGTACTCAGATCGGTGAAGCAACGGTTGCATCAAAAAAGGAAGAAGTTGGCACTCGTCTATGGCATCAACGATTGGGTCATATGAGCGAGAAAGGTCTTCAGATATTGATGAAGCATAAATCTCTTCCTGGTCTGAAATCCTTGAATTTAGATTTCTGTAAACATTGTGTGTATGGCAAACAGTGTAAACAGAGGTTTAATGTTGGAAATCATAATAGTAAAGATGTTTTAGACTACATTCATTCTGATCTGTGGGGGCCTTCCCCTGTTATGTCATATGGAGGTGCACTGTATTTTTTAACATTTATAGATGATTACTCCCGGAAAGTTTGGATCTATATGCTAAAATGGAAAGTTGATGTATTAAATGTCTTTAAACAATTTAAAGTAATGGTAGAAAAAAGAACAGGCAAATCTATTAAATGCTTAAGAACTGACAATGGTGGCGAGTTCACTTCAGGTGAATTTAAACAGTACTGTATGGATGAGGGAATTGTTAGACATAAAACTGTTGTTTATACTCCTCAGCAAAATGGTGTTGCTGAGCGTATGAATCGGACTCTTATGGAAAGATCCAGAAGCATGATTAGAAATGCTAACTTGCAAAAGGAGTTATGGGCAAAGGCAGTATCTACTGCTTGTTATTTAGTTAACAGATCACCTTCAGTAGCAATTGACTGTAAAATTCCTGAAGAAGTTTGGACGGGTCAGTCTTGTGACTATTCACATTTGAGAATATTTGGCGGTGATGCTTATTCTCTCATTCCGAAAAATCAGCGGTCAAAACTAGATCCAAAGTAAAAATGTTATGTCTTTGTTGGGTATGACTATGCAGTGAAAGGATATAGGTTGTGGGATCCTACATTGCGGAAAATAGTCGTTAGTAGAGATGTAACATTTGATGAATCCTCTCTTTTAAAATCAACTGTTGAAAGAATTGAACAGGAACAGGTGTCGCAAAATCAACGAGTTCAGTTGGAGGCTAGATTTTTCGGTGACAGCCGGAAGGAAGGAGAAACCTCTGGAGAAAAAGGTGCTGAAGACACAAAGGAAGCCGTTGAAGCTTCTGAACCAGTGCAAGTTTCTGAACCA
>APFE030053411.1:36355-57827 GCA_000404065.3 Pinus taeda
GAAAGTGGATGTACTTTGTGACAGTCAAAGTGCTATTCACTTGGCTACAAATCCTGCCTATCACAGCAGAACCAAGCACATTGATGTAAGGTATCATTTTCTGAGACATGTGATCGATGGCGGAAATGTAGCTCTTAAAAAGGTCCATACACGAGAGAATTGTGTAGACATATTCACAAAGCCAGTAACAGTAGAGAAGTTGCAGTGGTGTTTAACTTCTCTTGGCTTGCAAAAAAGATGATGAATGGGCATGGGCAAGAGATTAGGATATTGTTGTCAAGGTGGAGTTTGTTAGTATTGACAACAAATAATAATGTTTTATGTAATTTGTTTATTAAGTGGTTGCATACCGAATAACCGGTTAGTCGGTTACGGTTATGTAACGAATAGATAGGTATATAATAAAAACAATGTATACACATGAATAATGGCAGAGCGGAGAATCATAATATCATCATATTCATTCATTCAATCCTAAATTTGGTATTTCCATATCTTGGCGTTCTGTTAACTATTTCTTTATCTGTTCTTTATCTATTTATCTGTCTCTGTTTTCAACAGAGACATGGTTTGCAAATTTGCAATCAACATAAAATTGAAATCAAATGCTAACAGAGAATGCAGATAATACAAGTCACCAAAAAAGTATAAAATCTCTTCAGCTCTTCCAATTCGTTCTCAAACTGAACTCTGATTAACGTATTCTGTCATAAATAGAAAGAAATGTATGTAGTGAGCTTAAAATGATGCTCCAAGTTCATATACATACTTAGGCAGCTTCCAATAAGCTAACATCAGGATCTAGGTAAACTAATAAATATTGGCTGAACAAATCTAGCAATAGCATAAAGCAAACTTACCAAATCTTGCACAACAAATTTAACAAATTTAGAATAGAGAAGTTATATGGAAATATTCTAGAAGTACCTCTTTTTCATGAGGCTTTCTAATTCACTCCTATTCCTTCGGTATCCTCAGCATCTCATGGTACAGAGGGTCAGGAACATTTGTTTGCACAGACCTTGACGGTGCATATATGTGAATTTGTGCATTATTAGATGCTACAAATTGTGAAACCTGAAATGGTTCATTCCGTCTAGTTAAGCCATTCAAAAACATGGATGTCTCGGTGGTGGCACTCAATCTCTCAGACATATCTATCACCTGAGGAGGCTGAGATGATTAAGCATCTATGTGCTGAGAGTGTGGGTGCCTCCCAACATATAGTAATTAGGTGCTAAGTAACCACTGGTTTTATCCCAAATTTATTAAACATCTATGTGCTATTGGGCCAGAATCATCACTGAGCAAGGTTGAAACCATGAATGGCATAGACTAGTGATATCGTTGAAACCTTCTCGAAGATGGTTCAACACAATCTATCTTGGAGTAGGTATTTATTAAGAATCTGATTGAAATATTCAAACAGGGAATCACCATGCAAATAGTTCATCAATGTAAGCCCCTGAATATAAAGATTACTTCACCCTATAGAGCCCCTGAATATGAAGATGATAGTTAGAATTCTAAACTCTGGTTTCCCCATAAAAGAAACTTAGCATCTTCCCAGGAAATTGGTTGTAACGGACTGTAATGAGATACTTCATCCTCTTAGTATCTAAATTTGCAAGAGGCTAAAATATATCAAATATATTGAAAGAAATTAGGGTTCTTAATGAATTAAGAAACATCAGTAACTGATCATTTAACTAAATGCTATACCACAGTTCAAATACAAGTTAATATTATAGACAATACCAACTTTTTCTAGTCACAAATTTAATAGGAATGCAATTTTTGGATCAATATGAACTTCGATTTCTTATATCACCAGATTCCGACAATGGAAAATAAGATTGCTACAAAATTAGACGGAACTGACTAAAAGCATCACCAAATAGGTTGGAACCACCATGAACCATGAATGATTTCAACTTGCCCTGCGAATGTCGGGTAGGTGAATCTGCATGGTGGATAGTGTTTGCCATAGTGGACATCTAAGAATAAAATTAACAAGTTATAATATGAAATATACATATAAGAGGTCAAAAAATATATGATACGGTTGAATATACATATAGATTAAGAAGAAAATTAACAGGTTATAATATGAAATATACGTATAACAAGTCAGAATATGCTATTGTTGAATGTACATAAAGATTAAAGGGAGATCAGCCATTGATCATTTAATGAGATGCCATACACACAAGTCCATATTCCTCAATTTTAAACCATCACATACATCAAGAAGAGAGATCATGGCCTGCTGGGATAAATCTCCAAACTGATAACCAATAACTACTGCAATAGTCACCCAAATATTGTAATAATAGGAGATTTGGCCATTGCTGGTTTGGAAATTACGTACCAAATGGAAAAGATCCTACACAACTCCAAATTACTGTCAATTACCTGGTATCATTTTCTCTCCATGAAATGATGAGTTCGAATCAAATCCAGAAACAAAATAGTGCTCAAAAATTAACCAGAAATAGAGGGACAACTTATAAACCCATTCCCTAAGTCCAGCCTATCAATGTAATCATCAAATTGATGCCATGTGCATAGATGATGTTACCCATATTGACCTAAATTATCAAAACCCATTCGAATATGATATTGTACTCCAGGTAAAGACAACAACCAGGACCACACATGGTAACAAGCAAATTAAGCAAGAGTAACTGCAACTTGAAAGTAATTGTTTGCAACTAGAGAATATAGATAATTGTCATAATGAAGTTTTAACAGTTAGCTTCAAGTTCGACGGCAAAGAAAATACTGTCGTATGACCAAACAGATCAGAGCTACAACAGTTGATGAGTGTTGTAAATAGATGATTCAAAAGACCTCAACAACTGCACGTCAGTAAACTATCTACTTCCCTAGTGCACCATATGATGTTGATCATGAGAATCGTTTGTGTTTCTGAGGACCTGCGCATCAAATCTATGGTGCCCTGGATATCTTTTAGCTTGCAGCGTGAGACGCTCTAAAATTGCTCCCTTGTAGCAAGCCAAATACATGTCCTCCAAAGTTTCCAATGCCACCAGCATTGGAAAATTTATTTGCACAGACCTTGACGGTGCAGATATGTGAATTTGTGCATTATTAAATACTACAAATTGTGAAACCTGAAATGGTTCATTCCCTCCAGTTAATCCATGTCGTTGCTGTTACATTTGTGATAGAAAGCAGAATTTAGCAGCTCACCAGTTTTCAATCATGGCCGTTCGAAGTCCATACCCCACTAAGCATGAAGACCACCAGAAGTAAGGCCATGCCCGAGGAAGAATCCATAAGCAAGCCCCATGAAGAATGAACCAAGCCATTAGATATGAGAATGTTAAAAAGTAAAAATAATAAAGTGAATTAAATTAAATTAAAAAGAGACGTTGCCATGCCAAGAGCATGCTTCCCAGGTGTCGGAGGTATGGAGATCAAGTGTTGCTTGTCTTATCTCGAATGCATGCCTCACTTCCAATTTCTTCTCCTGCACAGACTTTGTCGGTGTTTGAGCCCAAATGTGTTGTTGTTATTGTTACCATTGCCATTGCCAGTGCCACCACCATTGCCTCCATCTTTTTCATTGACAGTATAAACTATCAACCCAATGTACCCCACAGCCATTACTACACAACTCTGCTAATTCCCCTTGACCACAACATTGTGAATCCCGCTTCTACCCCATTCTCTCCGCCCCCTCCTCCTGCTATAGCGAAGGCACCTGCCTTCGTTTATAACCCCGCACCTTCCTCCCACAAGAGCTGCAACGATATTTATGTACCAATTATTGCATCCGTTGGAGAAGCGCTACTTGGCTTTTGGGAGCCATTTGCTTTTCAAGTAAAAGGCGAAGCAAACCAAAGAAAATAAAGCCAGACGTAGGCAATGTGGAGGGTTTCGAGATCGATTCAAGCCTTCCTTTGAACATGTCGAAATTGCTGGCATTGGACATATTGATAGGCTTTTTCTTCAAAGAACTTCAGGAGGCCACCGACAATTTCAGCAGGGCACACAAAATCAAGAATTCCGTATTCCATGCGGTTATTTGGAGAAACAGAGTGGCGATCAAATAGATGAGAGGAAAGGTATGAAAGGAGAAAAACGCCCTTCATAGATTCCACCACATGAGTCTGGTCACTCTGCTCAGCATCTACTTTGAAGAATTGTCGGACAAGGACTCGTACCATGTCTTTGAGTACGCCGAAAATGGGTCCCGTAGCGACTATATCCATAGCGCACAGTCACATGTAGGGGGTTTGAACTTGTCATGGAACCAGAGGCTGCAGATCGCTCTGGAAATCGCAAAAGGGTTGGAGTATCTACATCAACTCTCACTTGCGTTCACAAGGACCTTACTAGCCACAATATTTTTCTGGATAAGAATTTTCAAGCAAAGATCGCCAATTTCGGATTCGCAAAATGCGAAGCAGATGCTGGTTCTTGTCCGTAGAAGTGGCTCCAAGTTGAAGGTAGAAGGTGAAAGGCTCCCAGGTAAAGGCTTATTCCTTCCTTCTCCTTCAGAGCCAGAGAGCCAACCCTGTACTACCTTCCTTCTCCTTCAGAGCCAACCCTGTACTAGTCAATGACACAATTAGATCAACCCTAGAATATTCCAGGGTAGCAGGCTGGATAATACAACAATACTGTAAAAGCGTTCAACAGTTGAGCAGGGTCAATCACAGAGCGCTGTAAAAGCATTCAACAGTTGAGCAGGGTCAATCACAGAGCGCTGGCGATGGGTAGAAGCAGGAGGCAACTTCTGTATTTCTGTATTTTTTTCCTTCATGATTCATTTTCCTTTGTTCATGAATCATTCCCCCTTATTGAGAGTTTCCAGTGCTACCAGTGCTGCAATTCCAGTGTTACCAGTCTTGCAATTCCAGTGCTGCCAGTCCTGCAATAACATTTGGAATAAGATTACACCTGGTTACATGCAAACATAATAGATGGCACCTGGAAGTTGTGGCAGGCAGGAGTGGCAAGCGTACAAGTGGTGATAAGGAGTGGTGGCAGGGCTGATGCTTCCTCTATTATACCATGCAGTCCATGGAAATCCAAAATAGCGGAGCTAACATTTAATGCAATCGACGAATGCTAGCATAAGATTAGGTAGTATTTTTACCAGTTTCAAAATATCAAGCAAACAAAATTTAACATATGCTTTAGCTTCGGATTAGCCTCGGGTCCTCGGTAAGAGGCCAAATAACATGATTTATCAATATAGGCCCACAAAACTTGGTTTATAGTTGATAAGCCAGCACTAATAATGCTAAAGTGCTCAATTTCGATTACTATAGTCCATACCTAGAGTGCAGGGACTAATAAGGAAATAGAGACATGATGGCCCGTCAAATCGGATATCGTGACATTATTGTAAAATGTGACCTGTTATACGTACTTGGTCTAATTTGTACAAAGTTGATGTCGGCAGTGACATATTTAGAAATATTATTTAAATCTTATTCTTTTATTATTATTATTGGTTAATTATTGATATATATTTTAAGTATCATTTATTTAGTTTTCAATTTTAAATATTTTTTTATTTCAAACGATTTTTTCTAATATTTAAATTAATTTTATAAAACGTATTATTGAGGACGAGGATGGAAGTTTTGTTCCGTAGTTTTGGTTTTATTATATAACTAAATATTATGATTATTCAATAATATGTATTTGTAAGATTTAAACTATTAACCATAAACCCATCAATCATAAACTTAACATTAAATTAATTTTTTTTTAATATGACTTTATATAAATGACTATTTCTATTAATATTTTTTTATTGTACATCTTTTTTGATTGTACATATTTTTTGATGCAGTTGTGATTTTTTGAAAGCTTTTACAATGGGTTGTTCTGGTCAAAACCGGGCAGCAATTTATTGGAATCACAAGTTTGATAGTTAGTTTTTGTACAATCAAAGTTAGTTTTTGTACAATTAAAGTGTCCCAGGGGTTTTTCAGGGTGGTGAATCTAAATATGTAGTTAAAAACTATTTTAACTGCAACAAATCAAGATTTAACCTCAATTTCTTCCGCCGGATTCCGTCACCAGAATATCCAAAAAATCGCATTATAAACAACTCATTTTTTGTTTGTACATAATATTTTCATTTAAAATAAAATGGACAACTCCTTTTTTGATTGTACATAATATTCTCATTTAAAATAAAATGGACAACTCCGTGTTTTTATTGTACATAATATTCTCATTTAAAATAAAATGTTAGTTTAAATTATAATTAAAAAAAGTGAATGTAAAGTTAAAAAAAAAAACTCGTGTAAAAGTGTTTTAAATATGGTAAAATATTTTATAAATAAAAGTATGTTTTTATTGAATTGTATATTTATTAATTTTTTTTTTTTAAGTTTTGGTAAGACGAGATTAGTGTTATTTCTACTAATAATAGTTTAATAGGGTAGAAATTGTGTTGGTGATTTAACATTTAATAGTGTTTTAATTTTAATATATCCAAGATTTAATGGAAAATAATTTTTATCCCATATTATATAATTTTATATTAATTATTTTGATATACTTAATTTAATAAAATTTTAACTAGTTAAATAGTCTATGTTATTATTGGTTTAACACATTTATTTTAGGAGAAATATATATTATTATTTTGTCATGTTTACAATTTTATAACTTATTTATTAATAATAAATATATTTTAAATACAAAATCATAATATTTTGTAATAAAAAGTACATGGTGTAGCTTAATTGGTGATGACCTTGTTATGAAGTATTATATAAACATGAAATCGAAGGCTCAAATATTGTGTGGGTTAATGAATTTTTGTGTTTAATATTGGAAACGTATCTATTTGACTTATGTATTGTGAATTAGTTTTATCTGCGGTGAATAATTGTAGGGACTTATCTTTGGTGAATGTTTATGATGGATTAAATTTAACTATGCTGAATATTTATGGTATCGCCCACTTTTATCTAATCAGGAATATGTTAGACCAACAATAACTCTGCAATAATAACATTGCAAGAACTATACTTTATTTTTATTTATTTATTTATTTTATTTTATTTTATAATGATTTTTTAAACTATAATCATTTAACCACAAATGTCAAAACTTCAACCTGGGAAGGGGAAGTTGAGAAAAAATTACTCTATAATTTTTTTATTAGCATATGAATTCCTTAAAAAAAGGAGAGGAGAGGTAGAACATAAAACTGATTTAGCTACAATTATTCACAACAAATTCAAATTCTTAGAAAGTAATATATTAGTGTTTAAAACTCAACTGCACAAAGGGACTACAAGAAATGGAAAATTGGAAACAATGAATTATTGAAAAAAATACGCCTTGAGAGATACTATTAAAAAATTAAAATAAAAACTAAATAACAAATTTTGGCCCTAAGTAGAATGGAAAATAAATTAGTCATCAGACCTATCAAAGAGGAAATGAAAAGATAATCAAGTTGGATCATGAACTCAATAAAAAACACTTGAATTTTATAATTTCTAATATAAAACAATAGAAAGATGAGGACATATTAACAATAAGAAAAAAATTAAAAAATAAATGGCAAATTGAAACAACATATTTTATAGAAGTAATAATATTGGTAAAAATGCTTGAGTAGAAAAATAGATCGATCAATATTATGGTAAGCTATAATGACTATAAATTTGTAGAAATTATGGTGTAGATTTGAAACTTGTCAAGAAATTTTAATGAAAATCACAAGACACAAGCCTAGTCTACTACTCTGTGGAATTCAATTAACAATTTAGAACTTCAATCACAAACATGCAATGTGAAATAACACACATGCACACATTATTTTTCTAGGGGAAGAAATATGATAAAAATCCTTATGCCTACTTGCATTACAATTAATTTTCTCAACTAAGCACAACCTTCAAGTGAATAACCTATCTCTCTACTCACTAAGAAGCTCTTACCCAAACTTAGTCAATTTCTGCCTCTGCATGATCCCCTATTTCCTTGCGGAATTCCTTGAGAAATGAGGCCTCTTTATTTAGGAAATTCCTCAGGTCCTTTAGAAATTAGGCCTTCTTATTTAGGAAATTCCTCAAATTGATTGCACAATTCCCAAACTTTATCATATGACTTAAGGAAACACATGTACACTGAAGACTACTCTACAGCTGATGTTACACTACCTTGGAATATCCACCATATCTAGGGAACTTGAATTATCTGCATGCACTTAATGAGCAAACCCACCACTCGACTATGACAGGTACCTCCAGTTCCCCTGAGCTAAGAGTACTTGCCAAAGGATCAACAACCTCTAATGATCCCTTCAATATGTATTTAATACCTTTCTTTCACGATAACGTTTTATTTAGCGACATCCCGCTTTTGTGGATATTTTCACCCACTTGCCTAGGATTTTCCATAAAAGCCCGTTTTTCTCTCCAGTGGCGATTTTATGCTTTTCCAAGCTTAGCATATTTCTCCAAGTAAGCAACTTAATGGTTTTTTTTCTCCCATCCATTAAACTTATCTATAATTACATCTAGAATTCTTGTCATGAGAGAATCATCCGATCTCGTTTACCAATGAGATTTTATTGTTGCTTTTTTCCTTTGGCAAAAATCTCATTTCTAAGTGTCTCATTCTTTACATAATTGATCCAATATTCTTCATGGCTTTTGCGTCATTCTTTCTAACGTAGTTCAATCTAACTAATGAAGATTACAATGGAAAGATATTACGTAATATGTATACTATTAAATATTAAAGTGCTTTTGTCTACACACACACACACACACACACACACACATATATATTTGATTTAAAATATATATATTAAATTCAAAAATAAATATATATTAGGATGATTTTGCAAAATTGAATTATGATTGTTTATTTGGAATTATTTACGTACAGATAAAATTAGCACAATTAATATATTTTCTATTGTATATATGAATAAGAAAATTACACACATTTATACAATCAATAGTCTTAAGATAGGAATGCTATCTTAGACGTACAGTAGTGTGGTTGAGAGATTCTCTCAACGACACACTAAACTAGGAAAAACTATATTCTAGCTTATTCCTATTATGTAGGAACAAGCTCCTCAATTAGGAAATTACAACCATAGACAAGTAGGAATTAATTATTTCCAACTCCCCCCCTTAATGACTACTTGTCATGATAGTCAAATCCACCATCATCACACGAATTGCATGTACAAAACGTCCAAAAACACAGTTTTCCGTCTTTGAACAGATCCATAATCTACAAATTCGGCGTTTCCAATACAGCCGAAGAATTGATCTGATCAAAATTGATCTGATTTTCCTCTCCCGGATAGATCTGCAACTTCTCCGATCCTGCACCCCTTGCAGACCGTCAAACGAAGTTGAGGCTTCCCGCAGATCCCCTCGAAGGTGAATTGGCGCGATCCTTAAAAGAAAACCCGCACCTATTGGCGCAACTAATGGCCTAATGCACGCGCCAGTTGGCCTTCCTGGCATTGCTGTTAGCGCGAAAAACGCCAATCCCCTTCTACTCAGAGAAAATCATCTGAGTCTGAGCCAGGGGTTACTGTAGTCCACCTGCTCCTACGACCACAAAGCTCCTGTGTACACACAACCACAAAGGCACCTCAAGCCACATAGGCGATTCAGCCACAAAGGCAATCTGCCACCATCGGGCAAGTCCGATTTACCACCACCGGGAAAATTTGCCAACTTCAATTTGCCACGACCGGGCAAGTCCGATTTACCACCACCGGGAAAATCTGCCAACTTCAATATGCCACCACTGGGCAAATCCTGTAGCCACTAGGACTCTATAGATGGTTTCTGGTTCACCACCAACCGTCACATTACAGTGACAAAAGATGGTTTCAGGCGGACCACAAACCATTACAAAGTGGTTTTGAGATCACCACGAACTTTCAAATGCCTTTACAAGGCTTACATTCAACATTTGGAGTTTCTGGTACATACAATGACTATTACAATAATATGCTAGGGAGTCTATTCCACAAACCACACTAAAACAAAAAATCTACTTTGTTGTCCACCATAACTGTTGTTGCTGCTCCTTTATCTCATCTATTCATTGTTCACATCTTGGGCATCTTTGTCAAATAAATTCTTGGAACTTCCATGAACCTATCATTCATTAGAGTCACAAATTCTAACAAAATAACTTCATATTGAGGTCCGAAATCTCAATATTTATATCAATTTAAATTCCAAAAAATACTTCACCAAAAAAAAACATTTATGCAAGTATGATACACAGCCTGATCCACAATCTTCAGGCCACACACAGGGCGCCAAAAAACAAGAGCCAATGCAACCCCGTCCAATACGCAGACCACTGCGCGACTGCCCAATATGTTGTCCCCCACACAAAACATTTCAATGTTACTTAGGAACCCACTATCTCTACACCTAGCGGAGCTCTTTTGATGCATCATCTTGCAAAAAATTCACAGATTCTGACACAGCTTCAGACCACTGGCAGTTCCCACTTCGAACGAGAGCTTTGTTGGTTCTGGAAACTGCTTTTCCAGTTTCCACAGATATTATAGAAACGACAAGCTTATCCCAGCCAATAGGTACCCGAGTGGCGTGAAACTGCATCAACCTGAAATCAACCTTCCGGACGGCTCTCTCCACCCTTGGTCTCTGCGGTTTGAACATTTTTACCGAAAATACAACGCGCTCCTCATCAACAAATCCAAAATCTTACAATTCCTCCTGCCGAACTCAGAGACCTCCGCCCGGACGTCCTACATTAAACACATCCTACTGGGAAAGCATTTCAGGTTGACCGCTAGCAGCTCTCCCTGCAAACAGGATCTGCTCTCCAGATTCATGGGGCTCGCCAATGTACAAGCAGATGTGCCAGAATGAAACGCCTATCATTTCGAAGAATTTTTCGAGACTCATCAGTTTCGTTTTGGCCGACAAAGACACCACCTCGGCTGCACTAACCTGGTTCTTCTGGCTCCTCACCTCACATCCCCATGTTGAAGAAGAAATACACAAAGAGATAACTCGTCTCGTGGCCGTCAAACCTGAAGCCAAACGGGAAGGAAATCCCCTGGTATTTTCATATGAGGATCTGCAAAGCTTATCCTTCACAGCTTCACCGCAAAGCCCGCAGACCCATAGACCATAGAACCATTCCCGTAATTTGACACTGATGTCATCCACAGTGCCTCTACCATCTGGCCCTATATAGTACTCCATCAATGCAGCAATTAGCCTGGTGGCAATCTGATCACCCTCATCTGAACAGACAAACTGATGAAATGTCAATTGAGCTAGCTTCCGTCGTAAGTTACTGTCCAAGCTCTGAGCTAAGTGAGCCACATGGTGTTGAGAAAGAAGTTGCAGAAGTAAAAGTGCCTCACCAGACCTCCTGAGCAAGCGCCTGATGCACTCAATTCCTCTAACCTCCATAGCAGCCAACTCTGCCGAATTGTAAGGTACCCTATGTATCTTGTTGGGATACTTCCTTGATCCCCACCTCGGATAGGTGTATTAAATAAATTTCTTCCAACGCCCTGGTCCTTAATCCCAAAGCTTCCATTCGCACTATACAAAATTGATCCAACCATGTCTCCTAGACCAACAACACGACCATATAACCCTCTTCTCTGGTTTCTCCTTGACTAGACCTCCTTCCACATTAATGCCAAAGAACTGAACACGCATGAACAGATCCTCCACCGCCGCCTCTGAGAGCCCAAAACACATCACATCGAATCGCATACACAATAAACAGCAGCGGATCTAAACTCGCAGAACCTTCCACCCGATCTGGGCTCCTTTTCTACTCGGCCTCCACACGAGCAGGCAGCTCTGATCTGGGCTCCTTCGCCTCCATCAACACCCTCCAACAACAGCCTTCATGATCGATCAGCTCGATCTCTTTCGTTGCAGTGACGATGATGCAAGTCATTGATCGAGACACGGGTTCCACTACTGAACCCTTCACTACATGATCGCTCGACCAAACCTACTGCACAGATTTTCTACCTCTGCTTAGCTTCAGGGTTCAATCAAAGCAACAGTTGCAGCTTCGGCTCTGTTCGTTATATCAACTCACTTCACCAATACACGTTCACTCAGACCAGAGGTCTCGTATGCGCCACATTCATTCTGCTTCTACTTGTATGGACAAACAAATAGAAGATCTGGTGAATTCTACTGTCGAATCCTCCACATTCCTAGACGCTTCAGCATCTTGCTTCAACAATCAGTTTCCGACGCCCTTAAACAATACTCCCTCCCACTCAAACGGCTTAGTGTCGATCTTCTCGTGTCGGGCAGATCCGGAAGGCATGGAAATGCAGTAACCGAGAAGCAGATACATGAAAATAATGAAGAGTATTACAGCAGATGTTTGTGCAAATAGCCCCACAAGCGTTCTCAGTAGCTTCGACGATCTTCATGCCGATTTCAACAATAAATTGATGCATCTAACCTCCAGATCAGCGGCGAATGCAAGCAATTTAGATAAAACAGTTGCCGTAAACAAGCCGACACCTTGGGGCCTACTGAAAAGCATTTCGATTCGCTCACCGAGCTTCTTGAACATAAAGATGAACAGTGTTAATACGCCTTCGCGAGAGGGAGTGAAGAGATCGCCGCAACTGTCCAAGACAGCACCATCTATGCTTTCTCCGCACTGACCCCATCGCCTTCGGCTCACTGCAACAGCTGACATTGTACCCATTGTTGTTGCTGCCTCTCATTTGAAAAAAAAAAACTCGACCGACTTGCGTTTCTCTAGTTAATGGATAGCAACTTGAATTAGAGCAACTGCCGAAGGGTGTGAAATTCAAGCGAGTAACAGGTTTAATGAGTGCATGACAGACAAATAGGGCCATTGGAGCAAAGCTCTCGCCTCAGTGCCTGGACAACAGTTGATTTCTACTTCCTCACCTTATCTTCAAATGGGTTGCCAAAAAGGGAATTGCCTGATCTCGTGACTCTAGCGTGAGCATATAGCTGCCGCATTCCGACAGACAATGCACTACCAAATCTTCATATCTCAGGTTAATATCCGCTTGGAGTTTATGTCCACGGACCAGGTTCGAATCTCAACCGTGGGTGCTTGTAGCACTAATACAGAGTTTACGTCCACACTCACCGCACCAGTCTTCTTCGCCCTACGCTTCCCTAGCTAATGGACAGCGCAAGATGGACAAACAAATATTAACAAAACCTTTATTCTCTATGCCCAAGAGGAGCCAAGCCCAGGAGGGGCCAGGCCCTCACAGGCTCTGATACCAAGATAAAATTAGCACAATTAATATATTTTCTATTGTATATATGAATAAGCAAATTACACACATTTATACAATCAATAGTCTTAAGATAGAAATGCTATCTTAGACGTACAGTAGTGTGGTTAAGAGATTCTCTCAACCACACACTAAACTAGGAAAAACTATATTCTAGCTTATTCCTATTATGTAGGAACAAACTCCTCAATTAGGAAATTACAACCATAGACAAGTAGGAATTAATTATTTCCAACTCGTACTAATATCCAAATTGTTCATACTCTCTATATAAGTTACTTTGTCATTACATATTCAAAAAATAATTATAAGCATTCTTGCAAACACAAATTAGTGACAAGAATATACGACTCGAACTGGAGCTTAAACCCTTTAAGAATTTTAAGTTCTTATATGGTGAAAAAAACCAAAAACTAAAACAATTTAACTTTGAACATAATGAAAATTTATAAATAGAACACCATTACCTCTTAGAGATGCCCTTCAAAATAGTCATGCAAGGTGAAGGGCCCCTTAGAGTGAAGAAAAACTTGCTTGGATAGCTTTTCCACTTGTTGTTCCAGCTTTTCCACTTTTGTTCCACATGTTGATTGAGTTCCCTGAATATGTGGGTAATAGAAAGCCATTGAAGGGCCATGGATAACTCATATGCGGGAGGATTCAACCATAATATTTCCACTTGACTGCAATTGTTTCCTAATCAATTACCAATTTTAAATCTCTCATGATCTTTAAAAATGGTGCTGCCAATTTTAAGTCTCTCATGATCTTTAAAAATGGTGCTACTTTTATCTGGTGCAGAGAAAACACGCTTAAGTTTTTCCGAAGAAATCTCTTCGTATAAACTATTATGAAAGACTTTAATATGCAAATAGATCATAATATTAATTCGTGTGATGAATTCAATATTATTTTTAATTTTGTTGTTGGGATAGAAAAGGTGGCATTCAATGCATTTATAAACCCGCTTGTTCAGGGTTAAGATTAGATGATGGTCAATGCAAATAAAAATCATTAGATTACATATGTTAAATTTAATAAAATAAACGAAAATTTTTAATGAATATGGTCATATAAATACTTAAATGTCAATTGACTTTTCTTTAGGATTATTTTATCATTAATATGAAAAAAAGTATTTAATTTGTGTACAGATTATGATATATTTAATTCAAAAATTATTATAGTTGGTTATAAGCTAGGTGGAGAATTTATATTTAATTTTGTTTAGTTTTTGTTTTATTTAATTGAAATATAAATTTATTTAAAAAATTAAATTTTTATATTTTAATGTATATTTTTTAAGTTTAGTAAATGGTGAAGTTACATTATGTTCAGGAATGTTTTAACAATATATTTGATCATTGTCTATGTAGGTTCATGAATGTATTTTTAATAAATTGCAATTATACATCATTTAAATTTAATATAATATATATATTATATATAGGTCTTTTAAAAACCTAATATATTCATGATATGTATTTTTTTAAAAGTGGTTAAGTGTCAGAGAATGATCTACTACTTATCAGAGTATTTAGTCAAGCCTAACATCAAAATCATCGAAGAGATTTGACACCAAGATTTCCCAATTAAAAATGTACTTAGCAATGAAAACACAACCAATAAAATTATCTTTTAAGACTGAGTCCTAATAAATTATACTTATTGAAGTCCATTTCAACCATTTCTAAATATCTCAGTTTCTAAATATATTTAGATTGAAACGGGAAAAAATATATACCAAAAACTAAACACTAAGGTTATTTGAAAATTTCAATCATTAACACTAACTAGGACTACAATATGACGTACAAGGCAACGATTACTTAAAAAGGACAGAATTGTAGTGGCAGACATGGTTACGTAGAATGGAAAGTCGCATGTCGCAGTATTATCGACTACGGAACTAGAAAACCTTAAGTCGCCTCATCTTTATTTTAATGGGAGGTTCGTGGTTGACACTTGAATCCTCCCTCATGTGAGTTATCCATGGTCCTTCAAGTGGATTTCTATTATCCACATATTCACGGAGCTCAATCAACAAGTGGAAAAGCTACCCAAGCAAGTTCTTCTTCACTCTAGTGGGCCCTTTTCACCTTGGATGATTGTTTTGAAGGGCATGTCCAAGAGGCAATGGTGTTCCATTTATAAATTTTCATTATGTTTAAGTCAAACTGTTTTAGTTTTTAGTATTTTTCACCATATAAGAACTTAAAGGGTTTAATCTCCAGTTTGAGCTGTATATTCTTGTCACTAATTATGTAAACCATTCTAAATAAATAATAATTAAATTTTGCAAAATCAATATTATGGTAAGCTATAGTGACTATAAATTTATAGAAATTATGGTGTAGATTTGCAACTTCTCATGAAATTTTAATCAAAATCCCAAGACACAAACCTAGTCTACTACTCCATGGAATTCAATTAACAGTTTAGAACATCCATCACAAACATGCAATGCTAAATAACCACATGCACATATTATTATTCTAGGGGAAGAAATATGATAAAAACCGCTATGCCTACTTGCATTAATATGATGAATGCAGATGTATTGCAATTAATTTTCTCAACTAAGCACAACCTGCAAGTGAATAACTTATCTCTCTACTCACTACGGAGCTCTTACCTAAACTTTGTCAAATTCTGCTTTTGCTTGATCCCCTATTCCCGTGTGGAATTCCTTGAGAAATTAGGCCCCTTTATTTATGAAATTCCTCAAATTGATTGCGCAATTCCCAAACTTGATCATGTGACTTCACGAAACACCTGTACACTGAAGAATACTCTACAACTGATGTTAAACTGCATATCCACCACATCTAGGGAACTTGAATTATCTGCATGCACTTAATAAGCACATCCACCACTATCTGCATGCACTTAATAAGCACACCCACCACTCAATTATGACGTGTACCTCCAGTTCCCCCTAGCTGAGAGTACTTACCAAAGGATCAACAACCTCCAATGATCCCTTCAATATGTATTTAATACTTTTCTTTCATGATAAAGATTTATTTAGTGGCATCCCACTTTTGTGGATATTTTCATCCACTTGCCTAGGATTTTCCATAAAAGCTTGTCTTTCTCTCCCGTTGTTTTTTTATGCTTATCCAAGCTAAGCATATTTCTGGAGCTAAGCAACTTAATGGATTTTTCTCTCCCATCCATCAAGATTATCTTAATTTTATCTAAAATTCTTATCATTAGAAAATAATCCAATCTCATTTACCAATGAGATTTTATTGTTGTTTTTTTTCTTTGGCAAAAATCTCATTTCTAAGTGTTTATTCTTTACATAATTGATCCAATATTCTTCATGGCTTTTGCATCATTCTTTCTAACGTAGTTCAATCTAACCAAACAAAATTACAACAAGAGAAGAGAAAAATATCACTTAATATATATACTATTAAATGTTAAAGTGCTTTTGTGTATAACATTTTAATATTTAATAATATATATATTATAATATATATATATTATATATATATATATAATATTATATATAATATATATAATGATTAAAAATATATACATATATATATTAATTCAAAAATAAATATATATTAAGCTGATCAATCTATTTTTATGCTCAAGCATTTTTACCAGTCTTATTACTTCTATAAAATATGTTTTTTCAATTTGCGATTTATCTTTTATTTTATTTTTTCTTATTGTTAATATGTCCTCATCTTTCTCTTGTTTTATATTAGAAATTATAAAATTCAAGTGTTTTTTATTGAGTTCATGATCCAACTTGATTATCTTTTCATTTTCTCTTTGATAGGTTTGATGACTAATTTATTTTCCATTCTACTTAGTGCCAAAATTTTTATTTAGTTTTTATTTTAACTTTTTAATAGTGCCTCTCATGGTGTATTTTTTTCAATAATTCCTTGTTTCCAATTTTCAATTTCTTGTAGTCCCTTTCTGCAATTGAGTTTTAAACACTAATATATTATTTTCTAAGAATTTGAATTTGTTGTGAATAATTGTAGCTAAATCAATTTTATGTTCTACCTCTCCTCTCCTTTTTTTATGGAATCCATCTGATAATAAGAAAATTATAGAGTATTTTTTCTCATAAAATAAATAAAAAATTAAAAGGAAAGCATGTTTCCATATACTTCTTGCAATGTTATTATTGCAGAGTTATTGTTGGTCTAACATATTCTTGATTAGATAAACGTAGGTGACACCATAAATATTCATCATAGACAAATTTAATTCATCATAAACATTCGCCAAAGATAAGTCCCTACAATTATTCCCCACAAATAAAACTAATTCACAATACATAAGTCAAATAGATAAGTCTCCAATATTCTCCCAAAGATTCATTAACCCACACAACATTTTGAACGTTGAATTTCATGTTTATATAATACCTCATAACAAATCCATCATAAATTGAGCTACACGATGTACTTTTTGTTACAAAATATTATGATTTTGTATTTAAAATATATTTATTATTAATAAATAAGTTATAAAATTGTAAACATGAGAGAATAATAATATATATTTCTCCTAAAATAAATTTGTTAAACTAAATAACATAAACTATTCAACTAATTAAATCTTGTTTAATTATTATATCCAAATATATATAAATTATTTACCCATTAATGTTTGGTAAAAAAATTTGTCTATGAGTCTTGGATTCATAGGAGTTAAAAGCACTCTTAAGTGTGAAGTCGCTACACAGCTTTCTGCAATATTAAACTATTATTCGTGACATAAAAATAATGTAGTTTGCCAATACAAACTTTATATATAATATATATATTTACAATCAATAAAAAAAAATGTATTTTTATTTATAAAATATTAAAACACTTTTACACGAGTTTTTTTTTTAACTTTGCATTGACTTTTTTTTATTACAGAGAATGTGATTTCAATGTTTATTATAAATTAAACTAACATTTTATTTGAAATGAGAATACTATGTATAATATCAAAGAGATTTAGAACAATGTTAAAGCATTTTGTAAGCAAAGGTCACTTGTTCTAGTCTCACCGATATCTTTAAAATTCAGTATAATTTCTGTTGGTGCGGCTTAGAAGCTTAGACGCCCTTAAGTCATGGCCTCTCAACCACAAGATTTGAGTAATTTTCAAGATTCACCCACTTATCAAAAAAGAATACTAGGTAAAATAAAAAATATGAATAAAAAAATAATTTATATAAAGACATATTCAAAATAATTTAATTTAATATTGAGTTTATTATTAATGGGTTTATGGTTAATAATTTAATTCTTACAAATACATATTATTGAATAATCCATAATATTTAGTTATATAATAAAACCAAAACTACGTAACAAAACTTCCATCCTCGTCATCAATAATAGGTTTTATAAAATTAATTTAAACATTGAAAAAATGGTTTGGAATAATAAAAAAAATATTTGAAACTGAAAACTAAATAAATGATACTTAAAATATATATAATAATTAACCACCAATAATAATAAAAGAAAAAGATTTAAATAAGTTTTCTAAATGTCATTACCGACATCAACTTTGCACAAATTAGACCATAACGGACCACATTTTACAATTTCGTCACAATATCCGATTTGACGGGGCATCATGTCTTTTATTTCCTTATTCATAAATGAAATTAGTTTGAAATTTTCTGATGACGATGATGATATCCCATTAGCCAGACCGGGCAACATGCCCTTATTTCTTGGTCTAGAGATGACCTTATTATTTTATTAGTAGACTTAGATGACCTTATTATTTTATTTCTTGGTCTAGAGATGACTTTATTATTTTATTAGTAGATATTTAGCGCCTTTAGTTGAGATGATAATTAGTTTCTATTGATTGTAGATTTGGAGAGTGTTTTAAAATTTGATAAATAATTGAATTTAAATCAGTGTAGTACTTTCTCTTGCTTTTTATTCATTTATTACTTTTTATTTTTTTAACCAGTGTTTTTACGTTTTATCTTATTAATTTTTGAAGTTTCATTAAGAGCATCACTAATTATGTTTATAGAAAATTTATAATCATTATCATATCACTAGTAGGAAATGATATTATTTTTTTGATATGAAATATGAGTGAAGAACTTGATAATGGAAGAGGAGAGGGTTGTAGTAAACTTATGATAGAGGTTTTAATGTTACCCTTGTAAACTAATATGTGCAATTTTGTGTTTAAATCCATTTTCTAGAGACATATTTTTCTTCTATCAACAGTTGGGTGCTTTTGAATGTTACTATTCCCTTGCTTGTTGTTATTGTACATCTCAAATTTTAGAGAAAATCAAATTTTTTTATCACAGTCAAGATCGTGGTCATTTAAGAGGTTAAATTTTAGAATTTGGTTGGAAACAAGGATATTGGATATCACAAAATCAATGACACTATTGTCACACCCATTATTATAAGGTATATGCGTATAGTTTACCCACTTGATTATGTCATTGCAAATTATAATGTGTTGAGAACTATATAGGTTGACTAAGTTGGAACCAAATAAGTTCCCGATTAGGTATTCAAAGTTTCTATTGTATTTATTAGCTAAATCAAGTTCTTGATATGGCCAAAGAGGATTAGGGTTGGAATCATTGATAAGAAGAATAGCTTGGTCAGTTTTAATTCTATCATTAAAGTCTCCTAATGAGAGGATATCACCTTCATCCATTAGACTATGAATATCATGTTCTAGGGTACTATCAGGGAAATTCCTATCTGTATTACTTTTCTTATAAAATCTATATTTGATATATGAAAAATATTAAATTGAAATATAAATCCTCCTAGAAGTAATGTGATATATTTTGATCCAAAAGTATTCTATATTTGGAAGTTCAATGTGAGGAGGAACATTTTTTTTTTTTAACTTATAATGAAAGCGTGGGAAACCTTAGAGTACTTCCCCACATTTTATGGATGGCAAATTGGGTAATTGTTGGCCTTGATTACGGGTCCTGGCCCTAAGACAATTGTAGAGAGTCAAACCAATGATTAGAAACAATATATTGAAGTTCATGTCTAGCTCTAGACTACTTGAGCTAACCCTTGGGGCTAGAAACATATTCTTTTATAATGACCTATTCCATGAATTCCTTTATGAGATGATTTCCTTTTGGAAAATGAACAAAAAATGAATCCGCCCATCTCGAGGCCAAGGAAAGTGTTAGGGGTTAAATTTTGTAAATGGGTTAATTTTTCATTATGTTAGCAAAAAGAAGATTCACTAATTTTCATTTTTTCTTAAAATTATTCACCTAAATTTTATACGATAAAATTAAAATTTACCTTAAAAATTTCCATTACTTTATATATATCATAAAAATCGTTATAAATCTGAGTACTTTTCCAAGCTATCATAAAAAGAAAAATATTCATAATTTGCAAATTGGGAAGTACTAATATTTGCCAAAATTTCTACACATTAAAATAAAATTCCCTTCCTAAAATTTTCGACCCGTCATGTTCTAAAATTTAAAATAAAAAATAATGTTAAATTCACTCATGATCCAACTTAACATAGGTCCTCTGTGTCATGGAAAGCCACAACCATATCAAAGAAGTATTAGAGTGTTCTAAATTCCTATTTATTACTGTCATTTTGGTGTCTATCCCTAATAATATTTTTCTTATTTCTAATTATTGTCCATTTTCTTTATCCTTTTATCTTCATTTACCTTTGGAACCTCCATCCTTAATTCAACTTGTTTTTGTTCGAAAGTGGTCCTCACTTATAAATATTCTTATCCCTTTTAAGTTTGGAGATATATTGAGTATGTCAAATTTTGTTGAAAAATGTAGCAAGAAATTCTCGATTTGATTTTCCCTTGATTAAATTGATAAAATTCGAATTTCCATATTAGCAGACAACTTGGATGTAGTTAACTTGTGTGACATGGCTTGTTTCAACCAATTTAATCAGTAAATTCAAGCTGGAGGAGTTAGAGTTCAGCTAAGCATGTGTGATTACTAATTTGTAGCAATCAAGGTCAATTATTTCAGGTCGTTTTCACTTAAACAAATTCCAATTGTTGGAGGAACTAGTAGAAAGTCAGTTGTGCAGTGAGAATTTGGTCTAACTCACTAATCATCTAATCAATTGATCACTGAGCCTAAAATAGCTAGTTCATGTAGAGAATTTAATTGCATGTCAATTATTTCTCATTGT
>APFE030053414.1:0-82643 GCA_000404065.3 Pinus taeda
TACACCACACCCACAACCATACAGTATCGGGTGGCTTCATGAAGGACGAGATCTCAAAGTTCGCCAGCAATGCCGCCTTTCCTACAGCATCAAACCATTCACCGACGAGGTATTGTGTGATGTTACAACTCTGGATGTTTGTGATGTATTATTAGGCCAACCATACTTGTGGAAGCGACATGCTGTGTATGAGTCAAGGCCTCGCGCTGTCATTATTTCTTTGAATAATTCAGTATACAGGATACCATAGATAGCCCCACCTACTGCCACCTCTTTGATCACTGCTAAAAAAGGCAGCAAGCTCATATCACAGACCAGGAAATTCATCTGTATGGTTCACTCCCAAAGTAAGGGGAAGATCGTTGCTACATCCATGACCACCGCAAAGGGTTCCTCCACACAGCAGCAGCAGTAAAGGGATACGGTCGTGACAGAACACAGGAACAACTTCTCCTCACCCATAGGGGTACCACACAAGCTTCAGGTGGGTAGCAAAGTCTGGTTGCATCGACAGAAGGAACGCCTTACCAGAACCCATCAGAAGCTCAGACCACTCCAACATGGTCCTTACAGCAGTAACAAGCTTGTGGGGAACAATGCTTTGGAGCACAACATTCCTCCATTCCTTCACCTGCACCAAGTGTTCAATGTGGACCATCATCGACCATGCTTCCCACCATTACTGGACACATCAGACAGTGCAGAACAAGTTCAGCAGATGGAGGAACTCAACGCAATGGGGACCATTGCTTCCTAAGGGGGGAGGAATGATCCAGGTGGATGTTGGTGGCCACCCACCTATCCCATTTGGACCCCCACAATTGTCTCTTTCAGTTTTCAGTTTCCGTAATTGTAGCACAATTTACTATTTTTAGCAGTTTTTTTCGGGTCCTGAACTTCCGGAGCCGTTTTGAGGCCGTAAACGACATTTTTTGGGAAATATGGGGGCAAACATGGGTCCATGGACCGATTTGGCCCTTCCCAAAGTGGTAGTTCTCGGATAGATCTTTCTAACGAGCTATCATACGCGTCAAACGGAGATCGTATGCCAAAGTTACGACCCCGGGAAATTGATGTACCAATTTACCCAAAACGGGGCCCACAATTTGGCGTTTCATCTTCTAAGGGTCGGTTTTGGATTGTGAAGGGTTTTCCATTGTTTCTCAATAATAAATAGGCCTTCGAGCCTCATTGTAACACAAGTTCGGAACAGTTCAGAGACATGTAGCCGCACATCTCTTCTCAGAGATAAGCTACCATCGTCCTAGCTGGTTTATTTCCAATTCTGGTTGTAAGCATATTTCGGTATTTTCCATTAATGAAATGAAGTGTTATTTCCGCTGCATCTCTTTATTTATGGTTATCGCATCTCTGTATTTATGGTTATCTCTGTAATCTATTGCGTTCCTGTTTAAATCCGGATCAGTGGTATCAGAGCGGTCTGCTTTTTCTCGTTTTTTTTCTTTGCATGTCCCCGACGAGGTCAGGATATAAGGAGTTAGGGCTTGAACTGGTCGAACCTTTGCAAGACCAGCCTCGCAAATCCCGACGGCCTCCCATGGCGGATGAGAAGAAAGACGAGGGGGCAGGAGATCTTATCAAAATATTGCTCGAAGAAGCCCTTGAGTGGCAACGGAACGCGATGATGGACAGCTTTGCGCAGATTCTTCAGCGGCTACCTAGAGGTGACGCATCGGCTTCCAGCAGCGACTCTGGAAACGCCACGCCCTTTAAGGTACAAGTTAATTTTGAAATCCCCATCTTCAAGGGTAAAATAAACGCAGATACCGTAGATAAATGGTTAAATCTACTAGATGGGTATTTCTCTGTTCATGAATTTTCAAGTCGGGAAAAGATTGTTTTTGCTCTTCTCAAAGCAGCCCCCCACGTCAAGGACTGGTGGGAAACCTACTGCGAGCAGAAGGATGAAAGTACAAGCTCACTATTTTCAACCACACCCACTTGGAATGACTTTCGGAATGCCATCAAGGAGCAGTACTACCCTGTCAAAAGCTATGAGGACAAATATATCAGATGGACCACGCTGCGGCAGGGACGGGACCAAGATGTGCCTGAGTTCACAAACATCTTTCACACCCTTCGCACACAGTTGGGTATCAAAGATTCTGAGCTGCATCTGGTACTCAAATACCGCGGTTGCCTACATAGATACATCCAGGAAGAGATGGAGTTCTTGGACATCTCCTCACTCGGCACAGCATACCGATATGCTGTCAAAATCGAGCAAAAGTTCAAACAGAAGAAGCGAGACTTTGGATCTGCAAATCCGAAGCCCAAAGGACAAAGCCAAGGCGGGGTGACCCAAGACAACCCGTCGAAGCTGCAAGAAAAGAACAACACCACGAAACCGAAGAAGGACACAGGAAAGTGGTGTGAGTTCCACAAGAGTCCCACTCATAACACAAGTGAGTGTCGGACCAAGCAGTCACTAGTGGCCGAGTTGAAGGCTTCCGAACCAGATACATGTTCCAACCATGATCCAGAACCCAACAGGGAGAATGGCAAAGGGAAGCAGATCATTGATGTGGATCCTAGCGCCACTGTTGCCACTGCCAAGATCCAGAAGAATGAGCCCGAAGAGCCAGAGGAGGGGGAACGTCTTTTCCACTCACAAATGTGGGTGAAGGGTTCGCCACTGCAATTCATTGTCGACAGTGGCAGCCAAAAGAACCTGATTTCAGCCGAGGTCGTGAAGCGGTTGGGCCTACCAACTACACCACACCCACACCATACAGTATCGGGTGGCTTCATGAAGGACGAGATCTCAAAGTTCGCCAGCAATGCCGCCTTCCCTACAGCATCAAACCATTCACAGACGAGGTATTGTGTGATGTTACAACTCTGGATGTTTGTGATGTATTATTAGGCCAACCATACTTGTGGAGGCGACATGCTGTGTATGAGTCAAGGCCTCACGCTGTCATTATTTCTTTGAGTAATTCATTATACAGGATACCATAGATAGCCCCACCTACTGCCACCTCTTTGATCACTGCTAAAAAAGGCAGCAAGCTCATATCACAGACCAGGAAATTCATCTGTATGGTTCACTCCCAAAGTAAGGGGAAGATCGTTGTTACATCCATGACCACCGCAAAGGGTTCCTCCACAAGCAGCAGCAGCAAAGGGATAGGGTCATGACAGAACACAGAAACAACTTCTCCTCACCCATAGGGGTACCACACAAGCTTCAGGTGGGCAACAAAGTCTTGTTGCATCGACAGAAAGAACGCCTTACCAGAACCCATCAGAAGCTCAGGCCACTCCAACATGGTCCTTACAGCAGTAACAAGCTTGTGGGGAACAATGCTTTGGAGCACAACATTCCTCCATTCCTTCACCTGCACCAAGTGTTCAATGTGGACCGTCATCGACCATGCTTCCCACCATTACTGGACACATCAGAGATTGCAGGACAAGTTCAGCAGATGGAGGAACTCAACGCAATGGGGACCATTGCTTCCTAAGGGGGGAGGAATGATCCAGGTGGATGTTGGTGGCCACCCACCTATCCCATTTGGACCCCCACAATTGTCTCTTTCAGTTTTCAGTTTCCGTAATTGTAGCACAATTTACTATTTTTAGCAGTTTTTTTCGGGTCCTGAACTTCCGGAGCCGTTTTGAGGCCCTAAACGACGTTTTTTGGGAAATCTGGGGGCAACATGGGTCCATGGACCGATGTTTCCCTTCCCAAGGTGGTAGTCCTCGGATAGATCTTTCTAACGAGCTATCATACGCGTCAAACGGAGATCGTATGCCAAAGTTACGACCCCGGGAAATTGATGTACCAATTTACCCAAAACGGGGCCCACAATTTGGCGTTTCATCTTCTAAGGGTCGGTTTTGGAATGTGAAGGGTTTTCCATTGTTTCTCAATAATAAATAGGCCTTCGAGCCTCATTGTAACACAAGTTCGGAACAGTTCAGAGACATGTAGCCGCACATCTCTTCTCAGAGATAAGCTACCATCGTCCTAGCTGGTTTATTTCCAATTCTGGTTGCAAGCATATTTCGGTATTTTCCATTAATGAAATGAAGTGTTATTTCCGCTGCATCTCTTTATTTATGGTTATCGCATCTCTGTATTTATGGTTATCTCTGTAATCTATTGCGTTCCAATTTAAATCCGGATCACACTTGGACCCCCACCATTATTTCTTTCAGCTTTTCAGTTTCCTTAATTGTAGCACAATTTACTATTTTTAGCAGTTTTTCGGGTCCTAAACTTCCAGAGCAGTTTTGAGGCCCTAAACAACGTTTTTTTGGGAAAACTAGGAGCAACATGGGTCCATGGATCGACGTTGCTCTTCCCAAAGTTGTTATTCTCGAATATATCTTTCTAACGAGATATTGTACACGTCAAGCGAAGATCGTATGCCAAAGTTACGACCCTGGGAAGTTGATGTACCAATTTACCCAAACGAGGCCCACAGTTTGGCATTTCATCTTCTAAGGTTAGGTTTTTGGATGTTTAGGGTTTTCATTATTTCTCAACAATAAATAGGCCTTCGAGCCTCATTGTGACATAGTTCAAAGGCATGTAGCCACCACATCTCTTCTCAGAGATAAGCTACCATTGCCCTAGCTATTTATTTCCATTTTTTCTTTGTAAGCATATCTCAATATTTCACATTAATGAAATGAAGTATTATTTCCACTGCAGCTTTGTGTTTATGGTTATCTATGTAACTTGTTGTGTTCCTGTTTAAATCCGAATCAACCATCCCCAAGGGTGCTATTCTTCTAGGGAAAATGTTTTCAAGATTTACAATTTTATTGATCTCTCTACTCAAGATTATGATTACATTAACCTTTGTTCCTTTGCCTCCAAGAAATACCCTTCCTTATCAACCTCTACCAATGAATCTCTTGCAATAATGGAGTCATTGCCACACTTATTTTTTCAACCACATCATCACACACTTTGGTATACCAAACTCCATCATCATCGATCATAGATTACACTTCGAAAATCATAAATTGATTGAGATCACTACCAAGCTTGGTTTTTGTTAAGATAACCACACACCTTATTACCCCAAGGTAATAGACAAGTTGAATCTATCAACTTTGTCTTAAAAACTATGATTCAAAAACAATGGGGCACACAAAATTAATTGGCATATCATGCTCTTTCTACAATTTAGGCATATCAAATGTTTGCCAAGGCATCCAATGGCTTTAGAAATTTCAAACTAGTTTATGGAATCAAGGTAGTATTTCCATTTGAATGTGAGATACCATCACTTTGATTAGAAATTCAACTTCTACCCGAAACCTTCACTAAGAAGGATCGCCTTTTGTACCTATCTTTACTCAATGAGACCCATGACTACAAAACCACATTTTCAAATCAAGCTCATAATAAATGTGTTAAATCATGATATGATAATTATGTTCAATCACACATCCTTTCAGAAGGAAATATGGTTTTGGTCTATGATCAAGATCATGACATGTTAGGAGTTGGTAAGTTGGAACTCCTCTGGCATGGACCTTACGTTGTTAAATGAGTCCTATAAAAGGTGGAATATGAGCTAACGTATTTTGATGGTAATCCGCTCTTTGATCCTTACAATGAGCTCTATCTCAAAAAGTGTTATGCTTAAGGACCTTAGCCACATGATTCTTTGTACAATATGTGTTTTATTTTACTTTCCTTAGTATTTTTTCAGCCTTGGTCTTGTTTGGATCATTTCTTATTATGGTATTTACTTTTCATTAATATGTCATCAAATGATTTGTAATGTTCCCATTTTTATTTTCCTTTATGACACAGTCAGGATGAACTTTCAAAATTGGTGGCAACTAGTTTATACGAGCGAGATTACTTCATCAAAAGGTACAAAAGGTTTTGGAAGTGTTGTATGGGGTCTGATGTAGCTTTCTTGTTGTATTTCATCATTAGGAGAAGTTATAGATAGTTTGTTCTTTGTTCAGTGGCATTATGATGGATCTCGTAAAATGGAGCTATTATAAAGCATGTTTTAATTATAAATGTTAAAGGTCTATTTTGAGTAGATTAATTGGAGAAACACCTTAGTGTAATAGCTTGTTGGAACCGTAATGAAGAGATATACATGATGGGATGGTGAAAAGCGATTTTCAGTGGCCAAAGAAAGCATGGAGGCAGGGTAATCATTTTCTCAGATTAAAAGTGACTTTAATTAGTCACTTAATTAAAATAAAATGGAAAAATTGCTTAAGTGAGAAAAAGGCCAAAGAGAGGGAAAAATGACTTAAAAATAAAATAAAAGGAAATCACTTAAATCAAGGTAAAAAGGGGGAAGCCTCTATAAGGGAATTAAAATAATAAAATAAAGTTCTTCTAGAATGTTGGAGATCCATCCATCAAGTCTTTAAAAGGAGGGGAAGTAAATCATTTGGGACATCTTGATTTGATTGTATTTTCTATTAGTGAGGTTTGGAGAACTTGTTTCTCAGCTTCGGCCAGCCCTACGATGAAAACCCTTGGGTAATTTGGTGACAGTGGATGAAAATCCATCTTTTCCCTTGGTGAATTCATTCAAAATTCACAGGTGCATTTATTAGTTTAGTTTCATGTTGGAGGCCTCATTCATTATTATAGAAGATATTCTAGTGGCCATCGTTGCGGTTATTTTCTATTGGGAGTTTTATATGTAATTTTCCAAGTAAATAAATAAAGTTTGTGTTATTTCCATTTCTCATATTATTTGTACTTGTAGCATTTCTAGATTTATTGGAAATTTTATTTATGGCGCTGCTAATTTTATGGTGCGAATGTGTAAGTTTTTATTGGGATTTAAATAATAAATTTGTGGGGTAATTTTTATAAGCAAAATACTGAGAAATTTTTCAAAATTAAGAAACAAGATATTACATGATTAGTGTTATGTAGGATATAAGAATGGTGCCAGTCATAGATATTAGTAGTTTTATATAGTTATTTACATCATTTTCAAGCCTAATGACTCATTATTTAATTCAAGAGGATCATATCTCAAAGAAGCAACTAACAATATTCCTTAGAACTCCTCAATACAGACTCTCCTCTTGGTATCTTCTGATTGGTTGTATGAATTAATTCTCATCTTTTGGTGTCACAAATTATTGGTGCTTACTACATATGCAATGTTCACCTATACTAGAAACATCTCAAGGTGTGCCTATTTAAAGATTGGTTTGAGTTTTTTAGCTAGGAGCATGTTTCAAACATATATAACACACTAACAAACTCTTTAGTTAACAATGTTCTTGACTACAATTTCGCACATATTTTACACATTAATGAATACAACATGTAATATACAAACACATGTACATAAGTGCAAACAATTTATACATCCAAACATCACAAAAATTATTGTATGCGTGTGTAGTAAAAAAACAACAAAATAGATGTGAGTTTAATATTGGGTTCTTAGTCCTATACATATTTCAAGGTGAAAATAATAGTATGATACCACCACTATAACTAATCCTCCTATAGAGCTCTATACTTTTGATAGAAAACTATAACTAAGTCACCAGCTAGAGTAGTTGATTGAATTAGCCTAACCTCCCCATATTATGGTGCTACAGTTGCACTAGAATCTGGATGGGGGGAACCCCTATGGTTTGCGCCTTCTGGCTCGAGCGCACCTCTCATAGATCCCATCTTACCTTAATTTAATTATCCTATGTGCCTCATAGTAACTTGCATTATGATGCCACACAGACATCACTTATAGAAAATTTATTGTCACATCTGCACTACACTCACATTGTAATTAGTACTCTTGCATCAACAAAATGCACAAAAAAACTAGATATCAACAAAACACAAGAAAAATTGGATACATTGAAATTATAAAAAACACACTTGGTTTGTTGTCTCATTAAAATCATCCCAATCATCTTCCTCAAGAAGCATCAACTCTGGATCATATCATAATTCGGACTTGACATAGGCATAGTCCTCAATCATGACATTCTTCTCCTCATGCCAATCAAATAATTCAACACCAAATGCTTGTAAAGAGGCCTGACCACCTAACCGATTCATTAAGTCTATCCATCGACTCATGCATGAGTCAGTTAGCCATGCAAAACGAGATCAAACTTGATGTCTTGTCACAGGTACTCACTACAAAAATAAAAATAGTAAGATTCACTTGTATCCCAATTGTTTTTGTCAACCTATATTGCACTTGGTTTATCAATTCCTCACATTTATTTCCATGGTTTTTCTCAATTTCAATATTGTTGGGTTCAAACATTCTTGTTTTTCAACTACATATGGCCCTTTGATGCCCAAGTGAGCGGTTATGCTTCCCGTAACCTAAGTAATAGTCAAAAATATGTTTAGCAGAGTCAAATCCTCTACATAGGATATGGGAATGTTGTTGATATTTCTATGTCTTGGCCAACAATATCATGCCACATACTTATTTTTAGATTCTCTTCCACCGTTGCCACCTAATAGTGAAGGTACAACATCATTAAGGTGTTCTCATTTCCCTTTGTCCTATCCTGCTAGCTGTTTCCAAGTCGAGATTAGCCATTAGTTGGTCAATTTAATCGTTGAAGGTCCTACTCTAACTATTTAACTTGCAGTCTAGATCTGATTCTTGAACTTGTCCTGATGATGAACCACACTGGTTGGTTTGAAACGTGTCAACAAATGTAAGATCATGTGATTTACACTAAAGAATTTTCTCATAAACTTGATATGGATCACAGAAGCATCAACTCAATAGTATAACATCATGTCCAAACAATTTGGCTAGAAAATATATATCTTCTGTCCATAAAGTCAACACAAGGCTCCACACGCCAAAAATATGCTCACCTAGGACCCACATATCAATCACATTTGTATCAATGCTAATTGTTCCCAAATTTTCTATATCAAGAAATATTTAAGCAACGCACACTCCTAGAGCATATCAATAATAACCTCACCTCGCATTGCAACCATATTCTCCATCTCGTGTTAATGTTCCTTCCATTCAATCATGACAACAACTTAGACTTGCAAAATCCACTACATGTAACTCATCAATACACCATAATCAAACATATCCTATATACTTTCATATAAAATTCCCTAGCATGGTGGCTGTGAATATATTTTCTATTTTCCCCTACAGAGCTACTAGTCATGATTGATTCAACAACATTAGCATGACCATGTCTACATGGTCATGATCATGTAGTTTTTAACCTCATATAGAAATTACCTTCATATTAATTCTAAAAACAAAAAATAAACAATGGAGAGAGCATAAAACATAAAACATATATACACAGAGATTTTCCTCTAGAAGCCAAAACCAAGGCTACCAGATTGATTTTTCATTATATTCCTGTCAATTTTACAATACATATAGATATATGCCTAAACATCCATAAACCTCAATCCATTCACACTTGATTATAATATAGCCATAGTTCCCTTGACGAAATCTACAAAATACCATGGAAAAAAAACCATCATACCCAAAACCATGTGCTAAAACCATGCACAAAACCATAGGTAGATCCGCCCACCTAATATAGGGTCCAAACGAAATTTCCCCCGGCGTTGGCCTGAATCCTGTAGAGGGGGGCTATGCCCCCGTGTGACCCCCCCTGCATGTGGGGCTAGTTGTGGAAACAATATAACACACACCCAACATTCTCCAAATTGTTGTTTTCTTTCCATGGGGGGCCACACGAGAGCTTAGTCATTGGTCTAGCCCTGCAATGCCCATCGTTTCTCTACCCCAAGAAAACGTCTTAGTGCTCACAACCTTTTTCAATGGATCTGCAACATTCTTCAAAGTGTCCACCTTTACCAGCAACACCTTTTTGTCCTAAACCATATCCCTCACAAAGTGATACTGAACAGTAATGTTCTTTGTATTTGAATGATAGGTAGGTTCCTTTTCTAAGAAAATTGCACTTTGGTTGTCACAGTCTATTCTTATAGCTCATTGTACCAACCCCATACTTGAACATAATCTCTACAACCAAACTGCTTCCTTACTTGCATGAGTGGCTACCATGTATTCTTCCTCTATAGTTGAAAGTGCCATTACAGACTATCTCTTTCTCATCCAACTGACTGCACCTCCAAATAGGTTAAATACATACCCACTTGTGGGTCTTCTCTTATCCATATATCCAACCGAGTCTGCATGAAAAAAATCCACGGACGTACAAAACTCTATCCATTCTTGGTCTTCCTTGGTAGCACAGACCATAATCACTAGTGCCATGAAAATACGTGAAAACTCGCTTCACTATTGTCCAATGCTCCTTCCATCATTTTGACATAAACCTGCTCAATACTCCCATTGCATGTGCAATGTATGGTCTAGTACATACCATTTCATACATCAGGCTAGTGGTTGCACTTGTGTATGGAACACAAAACATGTTCTCTTCCTCTTCTTATGCCTTGGGACACTATTCAATAGATAACTTTACACCTACATGAATAGGAACCTTGACTGGTTTACTATCATGCATATTAAATCTCTGTAGTATTGTCTTGAAATACTTTCTCTTTTTTAACCAAAGCTTCCTCTTTTCCTGATCTCGTTTAATTTCTATGCCAAAAATATATTTTGTAGAACCAAGATCTTTCATGTTGAGTTTGGAGGACAATTGGGCCTTCAATTCCTAGATAATTTCTTTGTTATTTCCAATCAACAACATATCATCCACATACAAGGCCAAATAAATAACACGATCACCAATTAATTTAAAATACACACAGTGATCTACTTTCCTTCTAATGAAGCTAAGCCCTCGTATATATGTATCAAATTTATGATACCACATCCCTGGTGACTGTTTTAACCCATGCATTGACTTTTTTTAACCTGCATACCAGTTTTTTCTTACCCTCCAACATAAAGCCTTCAGGTTGTTTCATGTAGATCTCTTCTTCTAGATCCCCATGAAGAAACCTTGTCTTCACACCCATCTGTTCTACAACAAAATCAAAAGCAACAACAATAGATAAAAGTAATCTAATAGAAGCTACCTTGGCAATAGGAGAAAAAATATCACCAGAATCAATTCTCGACACCTGGGAATAAGCTTTTACTACAAATTGAGCTTTGTATTTCTCCAACTTGCCTTCTGTATTCATCTTCTTCTTAAACACTCATTTTATTCCTCTGGGTTTCCTTCCATCTGGCAACTCCACTAGATCCCAAGCCTCATTTTTGTGCAAAAATTCCATTTCATCAACCATGGCTTCTTTCTAGAGTTTTCCATCCTTTGAATATACTATTTCCCTGATAGTTATGGGATCATCATAAGTATTAGATAAAGTAGCTAGACTATACCTTTCTGGTTGCCTTCCTTCTTGAACTGATCTTCTCATAGCTAGAGTTTGTGGCTCTTCATCTTTTGATTCCTCCTCTGTTGTAGAGTCTGATTCCTCCTCCTTTAGCTGAAAATCTATCTTTTCAAGATCCTTTGGAAGGACTTCATGTTTAATAAGATATTTCACCTCTTTAAAAACCACATTACGGATGTACACAATCTTCCTCACTTCTGGGTTCCAAAGCTTATAACCTTTCAAACCATCCTTATACCCAATAAAGATGCACCTTTCAAATTTACTATCCAACTTGGTTCTTTTCTACTTTGGAACATGTACATATGCATCACATCCATATACCTCAAATGTGAAAGAGATGGTTTCTTACCATTCCATACCTCTTGTGGAGTCTTATCCTCCAACTCTAATGAAGGTGATCCTTTAACTAGGTACGACAATTGTTTTACGAGATCAAAGCCATAGATACCATACAAATTGATTGGGTTCGAAATTTGAAATTGCAACGTGTGCCTTTTGTGTGTTTTGCACATTATGGAGATCAAAATATTGCTCCATCTGTAGTATCCATGTTACAATATCCTTGCCATCAAACATCCTCATATCGATCTTTAGGATATGGTGGGTCTTCAATCAAACATTAGAGTCTATGAAATCATGATTAACATTTCTTTTGTACTCATCGTGAGTTTCCTCTACTACCTTTTCACCATTAGGAAGCATTTCTTATAACAACTTTGTCAAACCTTCCTTCAAACCTTCCATGTCTTTCTTCAAATCTTCCATGTTTCCTTTAAGTTTTCTTCTATACCATCAATCTTAGCTTCCATGCCATTCTTCAAATCTTCCATGTTACCTTCTATTTTTTCTTTGATACCATTCTTCAAACCATAGATCTTAGCTTCTGTTACTTTTTGTGAAAGAAAGATTTCTTCCACTTGGTCTCGTAATTTTGATATATTATGTTGCATTTCTTCCTCCTCTTCATATGTCATAGTAGAGCTTTCTGGTTTCTTACTAGGTGTTTCCATTTTCTTTCTTTGGGACATCAATTAATGATAGTTATGCTTCAATGTGCCCTTTTAATCACTTCAAACTAATTTTTCAAACAACACTTATGCAAATTTTAAAAACTATGCACATTCTTTTCGCTTTGTAAGAGCTCAATATTGAATATATTGTATATCTATAATTTTGGATCTTCAAGGCCTGAAATTTCATTTTGTGGTATCCCTCTGAGTCTTCTTTCCAACCCCATAGGTCAGACCAATACTGGAGTCTTCATGAAAGAGTTATGCTCGATCTCATGATGACCTGATTATAGATTAATTTAGTAGAGCGAACTTGTATGGAGTGGCACATGTCACTGTTTCGACCTTCGGCCTAAAATTCCTACACAAAACACTAATGTCCGTTCACTTTCAACCACTTTCGTAGAATTCAAATCCAATGCCTGAAACAAAAGTTATGACTATTTTCCCTAGGGATCTTGTTTGAGACAAAAATTTGGAGTCTGCAAAAAACCTAACTTCCAAGAATTGTATCTCCGAAAATATAGCAAACCAAGATCTAAAATGTTTACACGAAGTTCACCAAGATTTCTGCTCCATGTGATAAAAAATTTAGCTTCTAATGCCTCGTAGAAGAAACATTATAGTGAAAATTCCAAGATGGCCTATTTGAAGAGGCAAAGCCCTAGAATCCCAAGCTCTAATACCAAATGCTATGCAACCAGCTCACAAAATAGAAGAAGATATAGATCAACAACTTCAAAATTAGCCTCTTTAAGGGGAAACCTCCTTTAAATTACACAAATGAACAATTCTTGAATGATTCAAATAACAAAATCTCATTTCCCTATATAGGAGTCTATGGGGTCACAATATAATCAGAACCGACATAACAATAATAATATAAGAGCACAACAATAACAATAGCGGGCTTCTATGGGGCACAATAATAACAATATGGGAACTACATGGGCATAACAATAACAATGAGGGGGCTACACTGAAAATAACAATGAGGGAATACAGTAATATTATAGGGACCTAACAATTGATAGGAAAAAACGTTATAGCCTACAACATGGAGATACCACCTGATTGAGGCCCCAATTAGACCCTTACTCATTTTGTGTGGTGACACTCACTGGTATTTGACCTAATTTTCGTATCCTAAACTAATCTAATCTAATCTATGCTAAATGTATCACTAATTACAATTATTATTAGTAACATTGTGGTTGTTGTAGGTGTTTTCATTGTATCATAATTATTCTAAGTACTTATTTTATATCTATTTGATATTTTCTTCCATTGTGTTTGTGCTTGATGGATTTGTTGATACTCACAGGAATAAGAGAACCATCCAAATGCAAGTTTCTCAAGGGAAAAATAGATGTTGAAAACATTAGTTCTTTACAATTGATATGTGGGCTCACTTAAACCACCTAATAAAATATACTCTAATACAAGAGCAAGAAGGTAATACATATTTGTTCTTTTTTATATTTTTTATATTTATTCTGAAATATTAAATGTAAATCAATCCTACTTTAAATAAAACTAATAAAACTAATCAATGTCACATGTGATAATTAATAAGACTTAATCTGAAACAATGAACTTTAGACAAAATGATAATCCAATTAAATAATCTAAATAATCTAAATTTAAATTAATTAATTTAATGGGAGCAATTCTTGTTTTAATTATAAAAATTAAAATGATTATTCTAACATTCATGAGAGAGGAAACCATTCATCAAATATAGATTTCATATTCATATTAAATCATAGATTCATATAATAATATATAGCATACATGATTGCGGAAGAAAAATAGACTTTTCTAAAAAGCTCCCGAGGTCTTCAAAATCGATCAAAATAACTGATAAATAACATCGTAGTTGTCTATAATGCGACTTTTTGGAGATTCTGGTGACAGAATCCGGCAGAAGAAATTGAAGTTAAATCTTGATTTGTTGCAGTTAAAATGGTTTTTTAACTGCATATTTGGATTCAGCACCCTGAAAAACCCCTGGGACACTTTGATTGTGCAGAAACTAGCTATCAAACTTGCGATTCCAATAAATTGCTGCCGGATTTTGACCAGAAAACCCACCAGAAAGGCTTTCAAAAAGTAGCATTATAGACAACTGCAATAAGATCATTGTTAATTTAATGCCAATTCATCTGACCAACCATTTCTTCATTGAAGGATATTATATATATAGAGTAAAACTTAGTAACAAAAAAATATTGTTCATTATTATGAGAAACAAAACATCTCCACCCATAGTAAATTTGTGGCATGGATGTAACTGAATTATGAAATTAAAATTTTAGTTGTTAAATTTGTTAAAATTTCTCAAATTTGATATCAATTGGATCATTACCCAAGGAAATCGAATGAGCCTTTGTCGATGTTTCTCAAATTGGCCATCAATTGGCTCAACGAAATTGAATCAACTTCCAACTTTTGTGGGATCTGCCTTGATCCTTCTCTGCTTTTTCATTTCCCTTTGCACAAATAGGTTTAACGCATATGAAAACTCAAGAGATTAAAAAAATCGTACAACAGATTAACTATCATGAAAATCTGGAAAAAATGGTTTAAAACTAAACCATATTTTAACTATGGCTAATTACCTCATTTTCCTTTGTTTCAATGACATTATCCTAGTATCTGCGGTCTGGTGAATGAAACAAATAACTCTTGTCAAAGGAGGCCATATATGGGATGTACTTTAATCACAAGTTAATTTCCTTGGATTAGTTTAAATCACGTTTAAAATAACCTTATCAAGGGAACCGATCATTCGAGGTGCGAGACATACATAGTTCCTTTCGTTCAAGCAAATGATGGATTCTAAAACAGGGCATCCAATCATATATGAGGCGAAGGTGGTAACGTCTATTCATCGGCTCCTGGGCCTAGATAAGCTGATATCCAGACATTCCATGTTCATCACTAGCCTAGATGGGTGGATTTAAAACTAGACTTCAAATAAATTGAATGAAATACAACAATGGGTCCACTTTATTAGAAAAAAATTATGAACAGTGGTTATCTACCCATCTAAGCATCTAGGGAAGTAACGGAATGTCACCTGAATGGATAGGGAGAATGCCGGATGGAGCAGATTGGCCAATATCAGCCTGAGCTTAAACACGAAACTTTACAAGATAAAAGAAAAATAGATAATTTCGTAACAAAATGAAAATAAATTGAACTTCTCATCTTATACACAAGACAATAAGCATATGAAAATCATAAATTTAAATAAGGTGCTTATTGATTTTCGAACAAAAGAGGGGTTGTTGTATACACAACAACATGTAAATGACAATATATTGGGAAGAATTAGTTATCTCTGCTAAAAGATATTGGTCAAAATAAATTCTTAATTAATAATCTCAAAACAATTATAAGCATCAACTGCACTGTATGATATTTAAAAGGTAGATATATCCATCCTTAGGAGTACTTATACTTTGTCCAATATTTCTTCAAGAGACAAAAAATGGAGTTTGTTTGCTAATTATTTATTTTTAATTGATTTTGAATTTGAAGTGTTATGTCTAAATCTTAATATCAATAAGATATATTACAGGCATTTGTTCCTCATGTGGCTTTGATCTCGCATTGCGCCATTTCCCACGAGCATCCATACTCTAGAAGAAGGTGTCTTAGTACCATACAAGCATAGCCCCACTACCAGCAAGCATCCATAGCCAGACGAGCTTACTTGTAATTCCCACACACTTTGGTCCTTTCAACTTTATTTTATTTTATTTTGGGGTTGCCTTTTAGATTTATGAAAATATTTGAAATTTCATTTTTTTCAATTTAGGCAAAAGGAAGCAGGGTGGTACGAGAGTTACTTTGCTACGAAATTGTTTTGTTGCATTAAAAATTCTAACTTAACACTTTTCGATTCATTATCAATATTTTATTATTGTTTTATTATTTTTACAAACGAAGATGAATGGAGCTCTTGTAGAGGATACTTGATGGGTATTTTCCAACCTAATAATAAATTTTAATGGTAATATAAATTATTCGCAAATTTCTTATGATTATTATCTATAGTAAAGGATTTTATATTAATTAGGTAAAAATATTTTGATTATGAGATCTCAGAGTAACCACAATGTTCATTTTTGTTTCGACGTTTTGAGTCAATACCATGATTCATCATTAGGAAAAACCTACCAAGAAGAGAAAGAAAAGGAGGAGTTAAATATGGTTTTGATCCAGGAAGATCTGTCAATACAATGTATCCAGAGAAGTCAATTCATCTTCAGCTTCGTCAATTTCACCAGTGTTTTCAGTTCTCCCAATGTTGTTTCATCGATAAGGTCTCATGGTGAAAATGTCACAATGTGGCAAATGGTTTTGATGTGGTTCATTTAAAGGGACATGAGCTATGGTATTTAACTATGACTCAAAACCTATGTTTAAGTCTAAGCCTAACCTACTACATTAATACTAATCCTAAGACCTAATCCAAGCATTACATTGTAAAACCTATTTTCCTAAATTTTAAAACCTATACACAAGACCATACCACAACCCTTGGCCTATGAACATTATAAACAATTCAAATGTATTAAAACAGACCCTTAACCATGAGATAACCATGTTGACACTTAACTGCGTCGGGGAAAGGTTAGTATGTGATCAGTATAAACCATCGGGTTAGCAGATAGAAACCACCGAGTTTTCACTGTAGCGGAGAATATGTGATGAGTGTGGGAGTTCACCGCCAAAGAAGTTCACCGCGCGGGTAATGTGAACGTTGGGTATATAACCATAACCGCAAAGTTAATCCATAACTGTAACCACTGAACAATTGTCACATGCGACAGTTAGCGAAACCATCGCCAAAATCACCGGGGAAGACCACCAGGTGGCAGACAATGTTAGGTCCCTATAATACTAGTGATTACCCCATTATTATTGTAGTTGTATCCCTTATTAATATTGTTTTCCCTCTATTGTCCCCATATTTTTATTACTGTGCCCCATAGAATCCTTCTGTTGTTTTGAATGGAAGAATGGTGAAGAAGTGTGGGCACTTATTTGAAAGTTACAACAAGATTCTAGTACATCTGATACATTTAGCTAGAAAAACGACTTGTTATGGTACAGAGATCGCTTATACCTCTGTAAGAATTCGCAACTCAAACAAAAGATTATTATGGAATTGCACACTTCTCCCTTAGGAGGGCACTCAGGATTTTTAAAAATTTACCATAGGGTTAAGAAGGAATTTTTTTGGGATGACCTTAAATCGGATATTCAAAAGTTTGTGGCAGAATGTTTGGTTTTCCAACAAAATAAATTTGAAACAATTAAGACCTCGGGTCTATTACAAAATTTATCCATTCCAAACCAACGTTGGGAGGAGGTTTCAATGGATTTTATCACAGGTTTACCCAAGTTTGAGGGAAAGAGTGTCATCATGGTGGTAGTTGATAGACTTACCAAGTATGCACCTTTTGTGCATTATCACATCCATTTAAAGCTAGTACAGTTTCTACTGCATTTATGGAAACAATTCAAAAGCTACATGGAAACCCAAAGATTATTGTAAGTGACAGAGATCCCATTTTCACTGGAAACTTTTGGACATAATTATTTTCTTGTCTCGGTACTCAGTTAGCTCATAGCTCATCTTATCATTCTCAATCTGATGGGCAAACTGAGATACTAAACAAATGTTTGGAAGGATATCTTCGATGCTTTGTATCTGATAAACAGACACAATGGGTCAAATGGTTGCCTCTGGCTAAATGGTGGTATAACACTTCCTTCCATGCAACAACAAAAATGACCCAATTTGTGGCACTTTATGGATATCAGCTACCATCCATCACATCATATTTAAGAGAAAATTCTAAGGTTCAAGCAGTAGAATATCACATCGAACATCAACAACAAGTCCTCCAAATCTTGAAGGATAACCTCATGTTGGCACATAATAGAATGAAACAACAGGCAAATCAACATCACAGCAAAAGAAGTTTTGATGTAGGTGATTGGGTATTCCTATGGCTACAACCATATAAGCAAATGTCTCTCAAGAAAGTTAAGAAGGATAATAAACTATCACCAAAGTATTATGGTCCGTACAAGGTGTTGCAAAAGATGGGTACTATGGCATACAAATTGGAGCTTCCTGCAGCTTCCTGAGTGCACCCAGTTTTCCATGTTTCATGTTTAAAGAAGGTTATAGGTGACAAGCTCCCAGTTCAAACAATATTCCTAGAATTGGACGAGGAAGGAAAAATCATATTGGAACCGAAAGCAGTCACAGAAACAAGAACTTGATAGCTATGAAATCGATCAATTTCGGAGTATCTCATCAAGTGGAAGAACTTATCCGCTAAAGATTCCAAATGGGAGGATGAAATATTTATACAGAAGCATCCAAAAATACTCAAGCATTGAGGCAAATTCTTTTCGGAAGGAGAGGAGCATGTTAGGCCCCTATAATACTAGTGATTCCCCCATTACTATTGTCATTGTATCCCTTATTGTTATTATTTTTCCCCTATTATCCCCATATTGTTATTAGTATGCCCCATAGAAACCCACTATTGTAATTTTTGTGCCCTTATGTTATTACAGTTATGTTGGTTTGATTATATTATGACCCCTTAGACTCCTATATATAGAAGGGAGGTTTAGTCTTTTGTATCATCCAAGAATTGTTCATTTGTGTAATGTAAAGGAGGTTTCCCCCTCAAAGAGGGTGAATTATAATGTGTTGATCTATCTTTTATATCTTTTTGTGAGTGGTTGATCAACTTGATAGGGAAAATCATGTTCCTCCAGTGGTTGATTAACTTGACATGGCACATGTTGTTCCCTTAGTGACAATTTATTAGCTTGATAGGGCACATGTTCCTCTAGTGTTTCATCGGGTCCATAGGACACATCTTGATCATCATCTGGTTAATCAGCTTGATGGGACACCTCTTCTCCCTGATGTGCTTGTTCAATTTCCATATTTGCATTGTGGAATACAAAATATACTTGTAGGTCAATTGAATCATCTTGAATCAATAAAAACCAATTTCGAAAACTTAGGTTTCTAGTCACAAACATTAGGGAAAATTTAAATGAAAAACAAGTTGACATTTCACAACTAGGCAGTAGAAGTTGACATGGACCAAGGGTTATAATTTGAAACATGAAAATGAAAAGGTTTCAAGCTCAGGGAAACATGGGTTGAAGAAGAGCGCAGGTTAGTAAAATTATCAGTCCATGTCTTAACAAAAAGGGTGATTCATAATATGATGAAAGGTAAAATTATTCCTCCCCACTAAAAAAAAATCAATTTGGAAACCCTAGGGTTCCAGTTACAAACCCTAGGAAAATGTTAAATGAAAAAAGTTGACATTTGGAAACTAGGTAGCATAAGTTGACATGGACCAAGGGTTATAAGTTGAAACATGAAAATAAAAGGGTTTCGAGCTCAAGGAAATATGGGTCAAGGAAGAGCACACTAGTAAAGGTATTTATACATGTGTCAACAAAAAGGGTGATTCAAAATATAATGAAAGGTAAAAGCATTCCTCTTCACTTAACAAAAATCAATTTGGACACCCTAGTGTTCTAGTCACAAACCCTAGGGAAAAGTAAAATGGAAAACAAGTTGAGACTTGGCAGCTAGGTAGTAGAAGTTGACGTGGACCAACGGTTCTATGTTGAAACACGAAAATAAAATGGTTTCAATATTAGGGAAAGATAGGTCCAATAAAAGTGCACCAGCAAAGGTATCGGTCCATGTGTCAACAAAAAGGGTGATTCAAAATATGATGAAAGGTAAAAGAATTCATCCTCAAGGAATAAAAATCAATTTGGAAACCTTAGGGTTCTAGTCACATGGACCAAGGTTTCTAAGTTGAAACATGAAAAGAAAAGGGTTTTGATCTCAAGGAAAGGTGGGTCGAAGAAGAGAGCAGGTCAGTAAAAGTATTGGTCCCTATGTCAACAAGAAGGGTGATTTAGAATATGATAAAAGGTAAAAGCATTCATCATGTATGAAAGGTCAAATAATTTTCGAGATAATGTGAATTGTATGTAGGAGGCACTTGAAGATGATATGATCCCTATGAAACATGTAACTAATGACAAGCATTCTATTGTGAGAAAGAAATTAGTTGGCTAGAAAGGAAAGAAATAAACAACACCTGAGACTATTGCATTTGTAAGCACACCTGAACACATACATTTTCATTAGGAAAACCAAATGAATTAGATACATAAGACAAAGCAAAAAATAAATGGTTAATTTTCCCCTTAATTCTAGTTTGTGAAAAAATCAACAAAAATGGTTTATTTGAGGTTTTGCGTATGAGAAAAATTACTAAAATGAGTTAACAACCTTCCACTCAGGTAGTAAATGGACCTTGTGAATATTTTAGAATAGGGTATTGGGGCCATGTCATAAATGTCACTAAGACACTTCCAGTAGCTAAAAAGCTAACCAAGGTATGGAGAGGGTTATAGTGGAAATGCATACTAGGGCTACATCCCAAAATATCTGGCGACGCTTCTAGTAACATAACCAAAATTGCTTCAGGTCTAAGTGCTCTCACGCCTCAACCTATAGGGAAAGATGCCTAAGATTTTGCAGTAAATTACCTTTGTTGAGTGCGAATGGATGAATCTCATCTTCCAATTGTCAGTTTTGGACCCGAAACCCCTACCATGTGTCGAGAGACAACATGAAGGTTTGTGACAATCTACCACCTAGGCCTTACCCCCTTCATGGGTTTTTTTCCATGTACTATATTTGTGATTGGATGATGCAGGATTTTAAACTCCCTAAAAGACGACTTTCTATGTTTCAATATGAAAAATAACCATGATGTCTTATGTGTTGTCTATCACCATGGTCCTAGCGTGAACTATAAATTATCTTGTGGCCCCTTTGGGGAATTTAGTGTGTTTAGGTTAAGATTCTTTCTAGAAAGGTCTTTTTTCACTTAAGGTGTGCAACAAAATATAAGCTCAAATAAAGTAGGTACAAATATTCTGGAAAGAGGCTACCCTTTATACAATGTTGAAGTGAGCTCAGTGTGTGGGGTGAATGTGTGTGCAAGTGAAATTGTGAGCATACAAAGTGTGAATTGATGTGGATATGAGATGATCCTTTACAATTCCCTTAATTAAATTATGTGATGTTTGTTCCTTGCAAGAAAAGAAATGATGTGTGGATGATGGGCCACTTGTTTCTTAATTATACTATGTAAGCATATGTTTGTGTGAAAATTTTCAAAGTAAATGTAAAAAATTAATCTACTTGTAATAGTTGGTAAAACATGCTAGTTAGCAAGGTGAATCTAATGCACATACAAAGTGTTTGAATTGCAAGTATGTGGATATGTGGTTCATGATCCTTTAATATAATTCCCCTAATTACATTTTGTGTTGTTTGTTCCTTGAAACAAAATAAATGATGTGTGGATGATGGACCACTTACTTCTTTCCTAATTATACTATGTGAGCATATGTTTGAGTGTAAAATTTCAAAGTAAAATATAAGCCTCAATTACTCTACTTGTAATGGTTAGTAAAACAAATTGGTTAGTAGTGATGGTGTGTGTAAGGTGAATCTAGTGCACATACAAAGTGTTTGAATTGCAAGTATGTGTGAAATATATATTATATAGTTATAATGTGTGGTTAAATATATTTCCATTAATGGTTATTAAAACATAATATTGTAAATTTGTTTAAAATAATTTGACAGATCATAGGAATATTGTCTCCATCTACTAAGTGTTCAATCATTTGGCCTTTTTCAAAATCAATTCTTCTTAGCAACAATTTTTCATTTCTTCAATAGACTATATAAATCATAAAATAAAAGTGATTTATACGGTAACACCCTCCTCCCACATTTACCCAAGCTAACCAGTCCCACTTGGGTAAACATGTGACAAAGAGTTACTATGATATGAATCAAATCCCCAAGTACATTTAAGGAAGTGGAACCAAAATACAAGACCATCCCTTCCAGTTGACCAACCCCTGAGACTACTTTCCCTTTCACTGCCCTAGAGTCTCAGACACTCCCATGACAAGGTATGCATGTGATTGGGACCCTCCAACTGCTTCCACAACAAGGCATCCATGCAATTGTGGCCTTTTTTAGGCAGTTCTATTCCAGCAACCCCGGATTTTGTGCCACTTTTTTAAGGCCAAGATTCAAGCCACCACCCAGAACTTCATGAAATTTTCATAAATGACAAATAACATAGAAAAAAGGGTACTATCGAAAACACTTGAATAATGAATTGACCTTACCCCTACTAGCCATGAAATCCATTTCATCAAACATATCACAAACATGTAATCTACAGGTCACTATAACATATCTCAGCATAGGGGTCTCATACTTATCTAACAATCATAAAAGATGATTGATATCTCCTCACAACAGTTGCATTGTTATCTATTAGGTTATTCATTCATATATTAACCAAAACATGATGAGATTCATACATCATAATTGTCATAAACATACTTATAACTAACAAATAACTAGGGATATATCAATGAGGAAATAATCACTAAAGCCACATAACATCAAGCACATTTACACATGAAACTACCAAGGAAAATGAGCTCTTATTAACATATGAAAATCCAACCAAGTCAGGGACTTCCACGTACCACTCGACCATAGATTGGGTTGAACCAAATCTTTGTTTCATCCATTCATAGCCATGCCATATTCCAAGCATGAATGTGGGATCTCATGAAACCAATCAAACAAAACCAAACCAGAGCTTCCAAAGGAAAAACTACCTCAACCCTCAACTAGTGATTCCAGCTCATAGTTGGACATCACTAACCATCACCTGATCGATCTCTACTCAAGTTGTCCAAGGCTCCAAAGTGTTTGTTACAACCAAGGCTTCCAGGACTAGTAACTCAACCCACAACTTCTACCGAGCTCCTGAGCGTTTTTCCATCTAGGGCCTCTGGGACTAGTAACTCAACCCACCAAGGGATCTTGATCGTTTTTCCAACCAAGGCTTCCAGGACTAATAACTCAACCCAAGGTGTTACAGGGCTTCCAGACCATTTGTCCAACCAAGGCTCCAGGAACTAGTAACTCAACCCATAGCTAAAGGAACATGAGAACCAACCAAAAAACAAAAGGAAATAAACCCACAACACCATGGTTGTCTGGGAAATGGAAAGGATAGGAAAATCCACTGTCAATCCAGGTAATCCTCCATGCCAATGACAGATCATAACTAAGAAACCACATGCATGTGCCATGCATGCCAAAACTAGCAAGAAAATCATACACACAACTCGGTATCTGCAAGAAAAATCTATTCTAGTTGTTGATCCCGATGTTGTCTTGTACTTTCCTACTCTTTCTTTTCCTTCTTGTTCCGAATCCAAATTATTCCACACTATTCCAAGATTGCTCCAAGAAAACTATAAGTGTCCAAGAGTATGAGAGAGAGAGAGAGAGTAGAAAATAAGAGTTCCAAAATTAAACTGACGAAAAGCTAAAAACTAATATTCAGAAGCCTTTTTATTAATGAGGAATCTATTTTCTTCAATTTTCCATTATTTTCCTCCATGTTCCTACTCATATACAACTTGTGACCTTTCACCACCCTTTTCTTCTAATTTCTGTTATTGTCATAAATAAAATGCTAATAAATGTCTCACTCATTTCCAAATCCTTTGCCATTGCATTTTCTAATTTCCATAGCCATTAATTAAAGTGATCCCCTTCACTATGTTTTTTCCCAACATTCAACTTGGAATACATGTCCCATGACCTTGGTTATTATTTTTCCTTTATTAACTTTATTACATGGATTTTTTATCAGGGCTATTATAGAACCCTCCCCCTTGGGGGAACACCGTCCTCAATGTTTAATGACACCTACAACCAACAAGACTGCTGAAAAGAAAAGCATACTTCCCATGGATCTTTATAACTTAGCTTGTTGAAGTATTTACAATGATCATCTAGCTGGAAAGCAACCTAGCATGAGAAACATAACAACATGACAACCAAAACGAAAAGACACCTATAAAACTTATTGGAGCTTTATAACACAGCTCATGGTGGTATTTACATCCATATATATATATATATATATATATATATATAATATATATATATATATATACCAAAACATCACACTAAAACATATGCCAAAAACATTCACTCAACTAGCTAATAGGGAAGGAAACATAGCTTGCATCTGATCCACCATCTCCCATCTAGCTTAATCAACCCAAAGTGCTTCCATTGAACTTTAACCTTCTTGATTGCTCGGTTTTGGAGCATGAGTATATTTCTCTACAAAATGCACTGAGGTTCCAGCTAGAATTCTCCTTCTGGTTCCACCGGCAATAGAGACTAATAAATCACATGATCAACATCTTTAACATACTTCTTAAGCAATGACACATGGAAAACATCATGGGCATTCACTTTTAGAGGTAGTGCAAGTCGATAGGCTATTGTTCCAATCCTCTCAAGAATCTTGAAATGTCCACAAAACCAAGGTGACATCTTAGCACATGATCCAATCCTCAAGGAGCTCTTCTTAGGTTGGATGCATAATTACACTTATTCCCCAACCTAAAAATTCTTAAACAACCTATTCTAGTATGCATAAATTTTTTGTCTGTCTTGTGTTGCCTTCAAATTCTTCTTGATTGCTTGCATTTCCAGTTCCATCTCTACCAACATGTCCATTCCTATCAACACCCAGTTAACTGGATCACTCCAACTGATGGGAGTATCACAAATCCGCCCATATAGTGCCTCAAACGAACTCATCCTCAAAGATTCCCGGTACTCATTGTTGTAAGCAAACTCAACTAGTGGAAGATATTCTTCCTACCTCCACTACTGATGCATCACATACATACTCAACATATCCTCCAATATCATGTTGAACATCTATGTGTGTCCATATGTCTACAGATGATAAGTTGTAATTAAGGCGAAATCTGTACCCAAACCTACAAATAACTCTTTCCAAAATCTAGAAGTGAACTTAGGGTCCCTGTCTGACACACTCTTCTTCGGTACACCATGAAACATCACTGCATCTTTGAGGAAGACCCATTCTACATCATTAGATGAATAAGTAGACTTCACTGGAATGAAGTGAGCTACCTTAGTCAATCTGTCAACCACAATTGTAATAGAATCACGTTGTCTATATGTCCTCGAAAAACCTGTAATTAAATCCACGGAAATGATCTCCCATTTCCACTATGGAATCAGAATAAGTTGTAGTATACCACCTAGATGCTTACACTCTGATTTCACTTGTTGACAATCCAAGCACCTACCCACAAACTCTGCCACTTCCTTCTTCAAATTCAGCCAATAGTAGAAATTCTTCACTGTTGTCAATGTCCTTTGATATCCTAGGTGACATGAATATGGATTAGCATGAAATTCCCTCAAAATAAGCTTCTTGAGCTCACTGTCGTATGGCACATATATCCTGTCCCTAAATCTAAACAAACCATCCACTTTGAGACGATAATCCACATCCCAATCACATGTACCCTGCTATAACTTGTGCATAAGCTCCCTATACCTATCATCCTATTGACCTTGTTGCAAGATCCAATCCTGTAAATTTGTCCCATAGGAGCTCATAGTTGCTATATGATTCACCTGTATCCTCCTTCTAAGAGCATCTACAACCATGTTCTCTTTACCTTTAATTTACCTTATCTCATAGTCGAACTCACTGATCATAGCCAACCATCTAGCTTGTCCAGCATTCAAATTTGGTTTTTCAAATAGATATCTCAATTCGCTATGGTCACTCATGAGTACAAACCTCCTGCCAAGAAGATAATGTCTCCACATCTTCAAAGCATCGATGATCGCTGCCAACTTAAGATCATGTGTCAGATAATTATGCTTTTGCTCATTAAGATTCCTTGATTCATAGCATACTAACTATCCTTTCTGCATCAGAACATCACCAATTCCTCTCTTGTAAGCATATGTACATACCACAAACTCTTTGAATGGAACTCCAATATTTAGAATTGTAGCATTTGTCAATAACTCCTCAAAACTAGTTGCACATTACAATGTCCATTAAATTTTCTTACCTTTCCTTTGCGACGACGTAAGAGGATAAGAAATCTATGAGAATTTCTTGATGAACCTCCTGTAATAACCTGCTAACCCCATAAATAGTCTTACCTCATCCACATTCCTAGGAGATGCCCACTCCATGATAACCCTTATCCTTTTTGGATCCACTGATATGCCTTCCTTGGAAACCACATGTGCCAAGTAATGTATCTTTGTCTCAAAGGAATTGCATTTATTGAGCTTAGCATATAACTGATGCCCTCTCATCAATATCAATATTGTTGTTAAATGTTTGACATGTTCTTCCTCATTCTTAGAATATACCAATATATCATCAATGAATACGATAAAAAACTTGTCAAGATAAGGATGAAACACACTATTCATCAAGAACATAAAAATAGTTGGAGCATTAGTCCAACGAAATGGAACTACAACAAAATCATAATGCCCATACCCAGTCCACAAAGCAATCTTGGAGATGTCCTCTTCTTTAGTGAATACCTGATGGTATCCTGATCTCAGATCAATCTTCAAGAACATTGCTTCTCCCTTCAATTGATTAAACAAATCATCAATCCTCAACAATGGATACTGTTCTTCATGGTCACTTTGTTAAACTGCTTATAGTCAATACACAACCTGAGAGTACCATCATTCTTCTTCACAAACAACATTGGTGAACCCCAAGGCAATACACTTGGCCTAATGTATCCATTTTCACCCATGTAATTCAACTGCAACTTCAATTCCACTAACTTTGGTGTGATCATCTTGTATGGTGCCTTTGGTGTTGGTGTTTCCCCTGGTACCAACTCAATAGAGAAGTCCATTCCCTGTGAGGTGACAAATTTAAAATCTCCACTGGGAACACATCTTGAAACTATTGTAAAAATGGGTACCTCCTCAAGATATTTGCATCCACAACTTCCTTACCTTTGCCATTGGAAATATGCACACTGAATAACACACACCCTTTCCTACAGTTTCATTTCGTCTCATCTGCATAGATATCACCAGTTTAACTAATGTTTCCTTCTTCTTACCCTACAAGACTCTTTGTTCCCCACTGTCATCCCAACACTCAATAGCCTTTTCATAAAAATCCACCTTGGTCCTATGAAGATACAACCAATCCATTCCCAAAAACATATTGTATGCTCCCATTGGAAGTACGTTCAAATGCACTGATGTAGGCAAACCATTTAAGTCAAAAGTAGAAGCTCTTACCCAATGATGAACTCTCTTCCTTGTACTTGTAGCCAACTACACTAACCATTATTTTGTATGCACTTATTTATTCAAACCACTTTATCCACCAGATCAATATTAACATAACTATAATTATATCTAAGGTCAATCAAAATAAAAACAACTTGAACACAAATCTTATCATCCATCTCGATAATAGATGCCTGGTGATTTTCTTGCCTATTTTCCAATGTTACATAGATCCATGGAAAATTTGTCCAATATCCCCCACTATCTGTGCCTCCTGCACAATGTAGATCTATGGTTTACCACCCTGATGTTGTGGACAATCTCTCCTATGATGCTCTCCACCACAAGTCCAACATTGTAAAGTTTTCCTATCATCATCCTTCTTTTGCTCCTCAGACCAAAATCCTTGTCCTCTGTCAAATATATTGAACTTATTAGGTGGTGTTTCATTCCCTTTGTTACCTGTGCCTTGAGGTCTTTTTCTCTTCTTATTCCATTTTCCTTTATTCTTATCATTACCTTTCCAATCCTGCTTAGTTTTATATGTGCACTTTGATTTCTCATAACAATGCTTTAGCTTCTGGATGGCCTCCTCCAATGATCGAGGCTCATCAAACTCAATCATGTCCTTGAATGCTACTGGAAACCAACTGATAAATCTCTGAATTTGGGCCCTCTCCTCCTTGAGGTAAGGCACATATCTCAATAACTCCAAAAATCTTCTTGTGTACTCCTCATCTATCATAGATCCCATCCTCAACTCATAGAATTATTTTTCCTTGTTATCATAGTATCTCTATAAAAGATACTTCTTTTGGGAAAGTGTCTCAAACTCACTCTAAGTCAAAAACCCTTCATGAATACCTCTGACATTCTTTACATCTTCCCACCAAATATTTGTTTTACTTTTAAGACTAAATGCAACTATTTTGGCCTTCATGTTCGTTGAGTAATCATGCAACCTGAAGAACTTATTCATCCCAAGCAACCATACTTTAGTATCTTGTAACTTCTTCACTTCTCTATCAAATGTAGGAAGCTTTTATTTCTTGAAACCATCTGAAAAATATCCCCTATCACTCCTCCTGCAAGGATGATAGCGATGATGACCATGATATCTGTCTGAACCGGAACTAGAGTAAATCCCATGTCCACTACCTTGCCTATTAGGTGTATCCAAGAATCTTCCATCTATGACCATGTCATCTCTATCCAACATGTGCCCACCATTTGACCTGCTACCATATGTTCCATTAGTCCTATCCTCCTTTCCATGACTGATTTTGAGCGATCCTTGTCTCTACAAGTCTAACAAGCTCTGAAGAACCACTGCATTGACCTCTATTTGTTTCTCATATTCCCTAGAAAGTCCCTCTTGTGATTGAATGATTCAATCATTATCCTATTTAAAACTCCTTATTTTTGGCTTCAAACTTCTAAAAGTGTTTTTTATGTGAGGATAATATCACTCACCATGTTGTTCATCTAATCTATAGTTAGAATATCGTGAGTTGTAGTCTACCATCTTTCTAGTCATCATTGATCCTCTCTTGTTGCAAGGTATATCATGTCAACTAAACCATTATAAACAAACCAACATACCTCAGTGTATCTCAGGGGAGGATCTCTCATCTACAAGATCAACTAGATTAGAACAATACACGTATAATCATAATCATTGCATTATATAGAGATCATCTAATTCATCATCCAGTTACCACGCATGATGCCACAACTACACACCAACTAGACACAATGCATGCATAACAACATATGTACGACATGCATGCATACACAATACATAAAAAAACCAACATGAATTCATGATGAACATATTCCGACAACAACACCATCGAATTTTAATATCTCCTTAGCTTCGGCATCTGCATCTTTCAAGCTCTTAATTCTCATACAATCTGATCCACAAAGGAAGAGCAGGACATGGCACTTTATTCTTCCTATGCAGTCCTACTAACAACTCTATGGAGAGGTGATATGAGACCTCTTTCATGATCAGCTTGTCAGTGGCATACCTTGGTAGAACATGCAGAGGCTTCTCTCCACCAAAGGCTCTGATGAAGGTGCCCCCTGGTGAGGCATACCAACCTGTAATGTTTAGTACCGCCTCCATTGCTTCTCAAGACATGCAAGGTGGATCCTACACAAAGATAATCTTGTACAACGGGATGATGGAATGGTCAGTTAGCCTTTCCATTACTCCTCGATAACTACATTCGGAAAGAACTTGCGATATATGTTAACACCAATCTCTTTTGGTTTCCATGTCTAGCTCATGCCAGGAAACTGTTGTTGGGCACAGATTGCATCTAGTAAATATGCAAACATGTAAAAACTTGTTATCTCATTCTTGGGAAGATTCTAGATGCTAGTCACATGGATCTTCAACTGATGAGCCAAAAAATCTGACTAGTTGAATGGATTCCCATCACTCACCAACTAGTCCAGTACAACTACCCAACTTTTAGCAAAGGTTTCTTTGTTGTCTTGACCGTATATTTTGCAGGCAAAGATGATCAAGAATTGATAAGCCTTCCTGAGAGACTTTGTCTTGTCAAGACAATTGGTTCTACATTTGAACTTTGATGGCTCTTTCACCCAGCGCTTGATGATATATCTAGTGTTAACAAATATATGACACATCTGCTGAAAGTTATCCACCCCCTAAGGTTGTAATTTCTATCTCGCTAGAATTGCTCAGTTTCATGGTCTATACATCTATGTGTGAGACAATCAAGGTGATCATGTCCACACATGGGGATGTCGGGTACCTACATACAACCTTGTCTAATAATGATCGTTGGATATTGATATACACTTATTGGTCCTCTAATTCTTCCTGAAGTCCTCTACAAAAGTATCTTTGATTTGCTGCCATGTTAACTTTGTGCCCTTCTTAGTGAACAACTGAGTATCTGCATAAACTATTAGATCATCAAATATCTGTTCAATTTCTTTCCTAGTACAACTCGCAACAGTTTCCTTTGATGTAGCTCTCTTGGATGCCATGTTAACTGTAACTACTTGAGAGATGATAAACAACTATTGTACCTGTGGGACAGAGAGGACACTTATGGAAAGCAAATGTCAGCACAAAAGCCAAAGAAACTTCAAGACAAGATTAAGCAACAAACGGGGCTCATGATGGGAAGGAATGTGCAATTTGGGTAGAGGTCACTGGCTAACTGTGGGACTATGCAATGCATTGTTCCCATAGTCGGCTGGGAATCTTGCTGACTGAAACTACAAAATGCACAATTTAGTCTGGGAAAAGGCTGGGAGAGACTGTGCATTGCACAGTCTCAGTGGCTAGAATGGGAGGTTGGCTCCTGGAACTACACAATGCATAGTTGGGGCCAAGCCAGGACAACCTATGCACAATTCTAGAATCCAAGGCAGAGGCCTTGAGCTCCCATAATGCACAATGCATGCAAGGAAGTGCAAGATCCGAGAAAGGGGAGCCCATATATGCCCAAGGGGATTGTGAAATCGAGTAGATCTGAAATATGGTGTAATTATGAGTGAAAATTTGACTAAATGATGATGCATGCAAGTGAAACAAGTGTCAGAATCAATCAAACTGAGGGAAAATGAAGCATGTCAAGTGATTCGCCGCAACGGAAACTGTTGGTGCAAAAACAGAAAAATACATGTGACACTTGGGAAAGGCAATCTAAAACTTGAAACAACACTTATACAAGCTAAAAAAATTTAAAACACCAGTGATTGTTCATAGAAACAAGTGAAACAACACTCTCACGTGATAAACAACAAAAAGTGATAGAAAAAGTGGCGAAATACTAGAAAATTGAAACTCAATCAGAAAAGCGACGATGATCACACCGAAGATTCCTTGATCTGCTCAAGAATGCCACAAATCCAATACCAAATGTGTAAATGAGCTCTGGAAGCATCAATTAAATAGATTCAGTCAAGTTAGGGTTTATGACATGAATTTTAAAAATCGAGGGAAAAGTGACACTTAGCGGCAGTTTCCAAAATAAATCACATGCCTCCTTTAGGCTGCTAAAAATAGATCCCTATTTTTTAGGGATTTTTTTCCTTTTTTCTTTTGTTATTTTTTAAGAAAAAATTCCATGCATTGCCTGGAGAGATTGTTTAGTCTTGGGAAGAATCGAGCAACTCTCTGGTTCATGCACTGAGCAGTGATTTGAGTATAAAGGTTTCTGCACAATTTATGGGTTGAGTGGCCCTAGGTTGCATCTCATGTTCTGTGCAATTTCCTAGCTCAACGTTTCTACCATGTGGTGTTACACAATTCTTGAGCTCAATGCTCACTGTCACCTTGGACTGCGCAATTCCCGAGAGCAAGGGTAGTATCCCTCAAGGATTGCGCATTTCTGTAAGGAAAACCCAAAACTGGGTCAAGACCAAGTCTAGGGATCAGCTTGTGGGTTAGACAGTAAACCAAGTAAGCAAACACAAGTCAAGATGCAAAGGATGAGGCTCAATCGAAGCATGAGTACCTAGATCAGTGCAAGATGAGTTGTTGAGGTTTAGAAAGGATGCTCCAAAAAAAATCATAGGAAAAATTTTGGAGGGTGATTGTAGCCGCTACAACATTGGCGACACACTGGTAGAACTCCAACTCTCTGTATGGACCTTGTCTCATGCAAAGTGAATATATCTCTTCTGAAAGTATTTTTAAATTCTTCGATTATCATAGCTTCTTCACTAGCTTAAGTTAAAGATGTAGTCCCTACCATTCTCTTTATCGGCAACACACATACCAAGCCAAGTTAAATTGATTTGTTTCTATTGGGGATGAGGGTATATAAATGCACACGTAAAATACACTATCAGAGTTTTAGTTTCATATCTAGTGTTGCTCCACTGCCAGCAGGCCTAGACAGTACCTCGGTGGAGTCACTTCGAGAACAAAAGCATTGCTCCGCTACCAGCGAGCCTAGACAGTACCTCGACAGAGTTACTTTCTTCACCTATTTCCATAGGAAGCCTTTTCAAAGAACTGTGCATGGGTACTTATTTATTTCATGAGGTGGAAGTGGGATCCCAACTTATTGAGATCATAAGAGGTTGTCCATTTAGAGAAGGATGTGTATATATACCACTGACATACTTGTTAAGGTTTTCCCCCTCTCCTTACTCTATTTGACTAAGTTGACAAGGGTTAACCGAATATAAAAAAATGATTACAGTAGACTGTACTAATTAAGATTGTAAGCTTCATGATTTCACCATAACTCTCTCTATAAGGAACATATTTTCCATCAGGGTATCATCAACTAGAATAAATGCAAGACTCGCATAAAGAGAGGGAATAGACAAATAAACAAGTTTTGATAGTTGTACAAGTTCCTCTTGGATTTTACCCAGCTTGTCTCAAGAAGCCAAACATTATTTCATGTGAAAACTAACGTATGAGTGCAAAAGAAAACAAACAAAGGAAAGAAGAAAGAGAAAGAAAAACAAACCAAGTGAATCAAGAAACAAGCAAGAAAAGAAAACAGTACTCCTACTCCTAAACTAAGCAGAGAATAGGCCAACTCACATGAAGTGATACTTCCAATGCAACCATCAACACATTAGTTGGTCCATGTAGGCAAGGGCATGATTGACAAGAAATATATGCAAGAAAACAAATTGATAAAAAAGATACAACAATGTAAACCAATATGTTCGAAGCTTGTATGCATCCACGGAAAAGTGAAAATGGAAAGCACATGCAAGACATTCTATAGATGTATCATTGTGTCATTTTACATTGCGCGTGGAATACAAGCATGTAAACACCTTCAAACTTGAAATACGAGCAAATATAAAGAAAGAAAAAAAATTGTGTTTCACAATAGTTCTTTCTATGTATAACTCCAATGCATGAGTGATATGGTTCTGTAATTCTGGTGGAGGATGCAAAAACTGTGAGACATATTGATTTTCAAAGTGAACAACGGAGTGATGAGGATCCTATATAGATTCAACATATTTTTTATCAGAAATGAAACTAACCTCAAGGCTACGAGAACCTGACATAACCATCATCTCGGGTCAAAGTGGCTTGACAGCTTGAGGAGATTCCAATTCATCAAAAGATGGATCATCAAAGATCGCTAGCTTATAAATTTCAACACCAGGAAAATTAGAATCGTGATTGGATGAACGAATGAAAAGATCATGACAATCACAATCATAAAGTTCAATATGATGGACAATGACATCCTCACGATCTGATGAATCATAAAGAGGGGGTGGTGAAAAATGATAAATTTCACCCTCTATGTTTCCGAAAAGGTAAGATGAGAAATTGGGTGTATAAAGGAAGATATATTTGTCCTCTTCGCAATCAAATGAAAGACTGGCATCCAACATGTTTTGTGAATGATCGGAAGTAGAAAAATCCATAAATGAATTTTCATAAGATGGGACATAAATGATATAATTGTGGAATATGTCAGGATAAGCGGACAAGGTGCAAACAGAATGAGTTCATCCTTCATTGTCGATTCTTGTTTAGATTCCCACACATACTCATAAAAAATAATAGCGCAGGTTGGTTTTTCAACACCAACTCTGTCCAGATCTTGATCCTCGTGAAAATCACATGTGAGATCCGAGACGGATGAACAAAACACACCAAAATATAGAGGATCAGAGGAACCAAAGGATAGAGACTGAGGAGATAAAACCATGTGAAAACTATCTGGCTTACAGTCCAAATATGTGCATGTACCTAGAATAGATGGGGTAGGAGGAGATGGTGACAGATTAATAGGAGGATTCTCAACTTCTCCCACCTTGAATTGTGGATCTAGAGTTGTTTGATGAGAAGGGCATGCAGGATCACTTGGGACAACAATCTTGTCTATCTCAGATTAGAAGCTCTAACACCAAGGTATGTCGGGAGAGGTTCAAAGATTCTAAATCATGTGGATTCTCATTAACATGAACAAGATATTGAAATATTTCCTCCAAAAATTCCCAGTCAACTCCATCTTCGAGAAATTCATAAAAGTAATGAAGAAAACGATCGTGAAAGTGCTTAAGATATTTGTTAGGTGATTTCACAATTTTTTTTTTATTAAGTACTTTACGGTCATAAAAAAGGAAATCATGACATATTTCTCTGAAAATGTGATCAAATGAGTGTATAGAGGCTACAGGCAATGTGTGACCCCATTTCTTTGCATGCCCTTCAAACATGAAAGTGAACAACCCACAGACAATGTCATCCGAGGGGACATCATGCCTGTCATAGAAGCCTGCAAAGGAAACTGTGTGCCTAAACAAGGGTGTTCCATTATCACCATTGAACTTATATTTGGACAAATCATCTATAATGCTTGCTGGCACATCAAAATCAACAAAGTTATAGAAACATGCAAGGGTTGTGATTTGGACATAAGTCATGAAATATGTGCAGAAATTCAAAACAAACTTCAAGGGCTCAACTTGTCATCTGGCCCTCCTTCTAGCACCAGAAATGTTGATGGTGTTGGACCCTCCAACATTCAAGGGGTCTCCTTGATAAGAAGTCCCAACTAGACCTCAAACTGTTTGGAGTAGGATTCTCAGTAGTGGGTGGTAGTGTAATGCCTTGACTACAATAGCGCATAGAGGTAAGTATGATAACTTTGGGTGAGAGCAAGTGTGTGACCCTGTGTAGAGTCAAGCGTGATGAATGAAGGCTCTAACACATGCAGTGGAAAATGAATTGTGCCCCTTAGAATCTTGTAATAGTAAGCAGCTTGAGAGGAATGCACAAACGAAATGACATCACAAGCTAAAATGCAGAATAGTCCACAAATAAAAATGATGGTTTAATCCAACAACATGCATTCAACAAGATTCGTACAATTGCATACAAAGTATTTCATAATAAAATGCGTAAGTTAAACCACATACATTGCTAAAGCAACTAGAATAGTCCAACTACAATAACAACATATGCATGAAAGCGTGTTGGCCCTGGTATTATTATTATAGGTGAAAATTCCATCCATACATACACCATTGATGACCACTAACCCCAATAGTGGAACATTGTAGTCAAGAACACCTTCTCCTCTAAACATGTATAATTGCTCTACATGATGGAGAAGCCAAGGCTCGTCATAGTACTACCAAGCCTTTTCTAAGCCTAAGCCTAGCAAAAATCTTGTCTCCCAAAACCCCCTTCTATGAGTTATGAGGTTCTATTTATAAAAAAGGGTGGGGTGACCCTTGACATTCCCCTTTGAGACTCTTTGAATTCCCTCATGAATCTTCAACTTCTTTACAAGTAACCCATTACATAACATGATGACTTTTCACATTCCACTAATGACACTTGGAATTTCACTTACAACATATTTAAAAATAATATTACATTTTCTACATGTACCCATGTGAGACAAAATAGGCTAGAGACATCCTATCAATAAAAAACACTATTGGTGAGCACCAGTGTTGCAGCAATAATGTTGCAACTCCTGGGCTGCCTACTTTACTCTTATCAACCCGGTAGTTCGTAAACAAACTTGGAAGCGACAGTGTTGTATGCACAAGTACTAGTTCTTACTGCAAGCTGTCACTTGGTCAGTTGGCGCAAGATCACTAGGAGCTCAAGCCAAATTCTATGGATTCAGAAGAAGCTCTATATGTTATGAAATAAAGGAAAGCTTACCCTACATAGGCTACTCTAATTTCAGAAAGGAAAAGGACTAAAATGTAAAGTAAACCTAGCAAATCCTACTTAACCAACTAATCCTACTTTTGCAAAAAGCACTATGAAAACTATGAAATGAAAACCATTACCTACTCAAGGAAGTAAACAACATCTACTCAAGCTATTTCTAGAAGTAAATGAGCAAAAAACATCTTTTTGGATTTTTATATATTTTTATGTGAAATTAGCATGCATGTATTTTATAGTGTGTGAAGGTGGAAGCGAATAGGTGGTGTTGAAGGGTGATTTTGGGGTTTGAGGAGATGTAGGATGGTGTGGATGGGTCCTAGGATGTCTCGGGTGGCCTTCTGGAGGCTTTTCCCACACTCGACTTTCAAAAGAAAGCCTACAGGAAAATCTACAGGAGGACACAGGGGATCTACAGGGGGTCTACAAGAGGTCTATAGGAGGATGTCGAGAGAAGTTTTAAAGGTTTTGAAGGTGTGAGAGTGGGTGGAAGAGGTATGTTAAGGTTGGGATGATGTGTTAGTGTGCCTAGGGTCCACCAAGAATCACTAGGAGAGGGAAAGATGATTTGGAGAGAGGAAGAAGTCCTATGGAAAAATGCATAAAACTAAGGCAGATTTGAGGTGAACTTTGGGTGACCGGTAGGGCATAGATCAAATAGAGAATGTGATGGCTGATAGGCTAACATATTTTGAGGAGAGATCAACTGCAAAAGAACTAACAGTCAACCAATAAGATCAAGCAAGCAAGGAAGTGAGTACATCTAAAAAACAGAATTTTGCATCAAGCTAGTCTAAACTATGATCCATGGAAGTGAATGTTGAGCAATGCTACAATAAAAGAAAGCATGGAAGAAAAATTATTGCAAATATAGAAATGAGCATAATGGAAGAGATCTAAAGAAAAGCATTAACCTTCTAACAAACTGAAAACAATTGAAATCCTATGAAGAAGGAAAATCTATGTTTTTGGGGCAGCAAGAGGGTTGTTGCCTCAGTTCATGGTCCCAAAGGGAGGAAAAGAGGCCAAGGCAATTTTGTTAGCCTTTTGAATCTTCTTTCTATCAGTATTTAACCTACTATGGGAAACACAAATTGAAATAACCTTCTAAATCACCAAAAGCAACCTATTCTTAACCAAGAAAGAAATTCAGCTAACAGCAATTAATCCATAAACTGAAACAAAGCATATAAATACAAACAAGAGGAGCTTGGCTACTTGGATTGGGCCCTAACCCAAGATCTTCAGCCCTCTCAGGTAACTTAGTGCTAGCTCAAGAAATATCTCATCTTCATTATCAAAATAGTAATAGGATTAAATGAAACTGTCACCAAAAGTAAGCTCGAAGTTGAGAAAAGTTTCACAATAGCAAAAAATTCAGCAATAGTTCGATCCTAGTGAGGCCCTAGGCCTTTCTACTTATGCAATGGAAGCTCCCAATAGCTTCCTTAAAATTAGGTAGGCTTGGCTCCCAAAAATCGAGATAAAAATAAGTTATCCTCAACCTGCTTGACTACCTCCTAGTGCATTGATTCAGCTGTTTGTGCTCCAAGCTACATGAAGCGAAATTCAAAGTGGGGAGTAATAAATGAGGGGGATTCCCTCCTATAAATTCTCTCCTTTGTCCACTTCGAATTATTGTTGCCAATTTTCCATTGAATCTTTGACTTTATCTTCAAAATTCAACAAAACTCTACATTAAACACATATTAGACCTCGTGGCATTATAACTAACCCAACTCACTGCATAAGCATAAATATAATAAAAAAACATGCAATAAGATAAGAGAATGGTTAATTTAACTATGTTAGGAGGAAAAATGAGCCCATATATTTACCCATTTATGGGGCTCATCATCACCCCCCTACTGAAGGTGTTGCTCATCCTCTGAGCAACTTAGTCCATCTCCTCATCTTTGATGGCCCTGGTGGCCTCTCTAGCATCCCAAGCTTCTGATGTTGTTTCCTCTTCTTTGTCATAGAAGCCTACTTTTTTGTCTATCTCTTTCCACTGCCTCTACTATTCTTCTTCAATTATGCCTTCTAGCATGCCTAACAGTAGTGGTGGACTCAGTTTGAGGCCAATCTAATTGCCCTGCAGCCTCTGCATTGAGTGCTTGTACATTGGCACTCTCCTTAGTGCCTCCTTCATCTTCACTGGGGAATGATACTCCTTAATCTTCAGAATGTGTGGTAAGGTGTTCCATCTCCTCATGCATGCATGCACACAATCATCCCCAAGTAACCTTTCCATGTCCTCAAAATGTGCAATGGCCTATGCTTGATCACTTATATATCTAGGGAAATTTGAGGATTATTTGCAAGCAGCTGGTGTGTGCTGATGAGATCCATGGGATCTGATGGCTCAGCTCTAATCATTAGTGGCTCATTCTACTCTCTGATCATCAAAATTTTTACCTCAATTGCCCTTAACTCGTCATGGTTCATCCAAGAATCCATGGCCATTAGTTGTAGGTCCCCTAGCCTAGAATTGGGGTCCCACACATTCATGTCTATGAGGGCCATATTATGCAGGTAAAATTCTGCCATTTTTGCCTTACCTTCTACTGTACTTTGGGCACACAGGTCCATAAATTGTCTGTAATATTGAAAAGGCATTGTGCCTCTTTGTGCCAAAGTCTTGATCTAAAATTGTAGTCGTTGGTCCCTGAGGTATAATCCATAGGATTTTGCTGGTGTTCTACATTGCAGTGCCTCCATGGATAAGCTAGCCATGCATGCCAGCTGGGTCTCTTTCTCCTTTAGCTTCCTTCTTAGAAATTCATTTTCAGTTTGGAGTTGGCTTCTTGCAATTGCCTCCCTATGTCTGACAACACTTAACTCCCTACCCATTTCTCTGAGTTGATTCTCCATCTGGCCAATATCCTCAACTCCCTTGGATTTTTCTATTTGCATCCACCTATGGGTTCTTATTCTTTCTTTCTCCAACTCAAAGAATAGCGGGATTGAAAATTTTTGCGGAATGATTCTCTCCCCCTCAAGAAGATTGTAGTAAGAGCCAAGACTAGGTTGGGGATCAAGTTCTTATGCCTCTATTGCTTCCTCCTTCCCCTGTGGTTGTCCTTCTACCCTTTTTTCAAGTTTTTCACTCTCCTGTAGTCTTGACAATGTCTCTTGTAGAACAGTCTATGCCTCCTGTAGAACTGTTTTTGAGTCTTGTATTTCTACTTTTTCCTTCCATGTGGGAGATCTAGGATTCCCCCTTTCATAGGTGATAGGTGCCTTAGAATGGGATTCCTTTCCTTGGGTAGAGGGTGAATCTTCAATAACAATAGGCACCTTAGAAGAAGGCTAGGGTTTCCCTATTTTGATCCTTGTGCTCTTCCTAGTCCTGAATTACATTGAGGTTTGCCTCTTCCTCTTTTTTTTTGGTTTAATTGGGGTGTTGAGGGCAGTGAGAGTAGTTGCTGCCTCTCTTTCTAGGGTCTTAGGAGACACTTATGTCTTTTCTGCCCCTTTTTCTCCTTCTTCTATCTTTTCCTTTGTCTCTGTTTGTTTTGTCTCTCCCTACTCTATTTTGGTTTCTTTCTTCTCCCCTTCTTTTTCCTTGGTTTCTTCTCCTTCTCCCCCTTGCTGCTCTTCCTCCTCACTATCAGAAGGACTGATATCATAGGTGAGGGCCTTTATGTCATCTTCTACTGTCATGTTTCAGAAAATTTCCCATGCTATGGGGATTGTGAATGTATGGAGGGATTCTTCCACCAAAATTTTGATTAACCCATGGTGAGCCAGCTGATCTGGACTCCCTACCTTAAACTTAATGCTGGAGTCTATGAGGGACTGCAAGAGGAAGTAAGGGATGCTGAGTTTCTGGGGTGTTGGAGTGTCCATGCCATATCTCAGTTCATCAAGGATTCTAGAATGGTAGCCGTAGACTATGTTATACCTCCCCTCACAGGAAATATATTTGATGATTTGGTAACTAACCTCATCCCAAGGGTAGGGTGTGCTTGTCCTTCTAATGCCATTTTTATCTTCTACAGGATGTTCATTGTTTTGGAAGAATTTTTTCTTGGCAGCCTGTCCAATTGGTTTTTTATCTTTGCTCCAAGATAACCCAAGAGGAAGGGTAGTAACCCTGCTGATAAATTTTGGGGTGATTTCCATGGAAAGACCTTTAAAAGTGATAGTGGCATGGGTTCTTGAGTGAGGGACTAAAGAAAGGGAAAATTCCTGAGCAACTTCCTCATCAAACCCTCATAATTTCTCAAAAAATGTCATCCAATTTGCCCTGGTGAATATGGCTACTACTTGGGGATGTTCATGGAGCCTGGTTGAATTAGTGGGCTCCTTCCTCATGAATCCTCCTATCATTGTGCTTATACCCCTTTTTAACACCAAATGTAGAGATGGAGACAAGAATTTTGAAGAAAACAAGAAAATAGAGGAAAACTGTGTTTTTTTTTTAACAGGCAGAAATCTTTTATGTAATTCCTCTTCTACTATGGACTCAATTTATCCTTCGAATGATATAATTCCTTGCACATACTTATAACCAAGGTGGGTATGCATGGAACCTACCTCCTAAAGCCAGAAATCAAGCAAAAAACTATGTTTTCTCCTTAAAAACAGCTCATTGCCCCTCCTGTAGAACTGCCTATAGGTGCTCCTAGATAACCTGTAAGTTCTCCTGTAGAATGCCGATAGTAGGAGGATGGATGAGAGTGATGGAGAATGATGGTTTCGAGGCTGTGGGCTGACAAGGATCTTGCTACAGCTAAGTGGACAAGGATAGAATGAAAGAAAAGGTGGTGAGAGTGCTTCGAGGAGAGTACTTATTACTTCTTTTATATATTTCCAGTGATGGAAGTGAGCTGACAAAATGTACGTTGGCCATATTTGGACCATTTCTCCCCACCTACCTTGTCATCATGGTTTCTTCCTACAATCACCTATCATCATTGCATCAGAGTTTGCATACCCTCCACTACCTGTCCTTGGGATCTTTCTCTGAGTTGACTATGCGCACATGTGGTGACATCTTCGGATGAGTGCAGTCAACTAGATGAAGGTGGCCAAGTTAACTGGCCACCTTTTCTTGTTCAACCTCAACCATCTCATTTTCTCATGCATATCTTTCAATTACACAAATGCAAACAAAGGAGCGAGTTAGTCACTTACCTTTGAGTCGAATGTATGTGTTGTGAGGTATTTTGGCTCCTTTTACTGTAGCATGCTTGTATTCCCTTGTTGCATGCACTCTGCTTCCTGATGTGTGGCTATTTGTCTTGTGTAGGTATCCTCTGGTTGTATCTAAGCTTCAAATGTCTCCTTCAATCCTCATGGTTGCACTTCTTTTGCTACTGTGGCTTGATTTTAATGGGATCAGCTGCTATAGAAATTCCTACAGGAGCTCCTGTAGATGCTCCTCCCTTTGAAATTATAGCTTATTTTCGTGCTGGGAAATATGAGGATGATGTTAGAGCTATTGATGGAGATGGAGAGGTGCTAGGTAAGCTGCAGGTGAGATTTGAGGAGCTCCTTCCTCTCTTATTTTTGTTTTTTCTTTTTTACTAAAAATTGGTTTTCTGTGTTTTTCTGTGAGAGGAAGGAAAAAAATAATGATGATGATGTGATGCAAGTGTGGAATCAATGGCAAGGAGGGTTGATAGCTGTAAGAGGGTTTACATGTTCTTAATAAATCTTCCCAGCCCCTCGAACTGCTTTTTGGAACCATTTCGGGCTCTTTGTAATTCCTACAGGAGCCTCCTATAAAACACACAGTTTCTAAAAAAAGTGCACAGTGGGGTGGAAGAAAGGTCAGAAATGAGTGAGAAGAGTGTGGAGGAGATGAAATAGGTGTTGTTGTGAGTATCAAGGCTCGGTGGCATCTTCTCTTGCTCCCTGTTGTCCTCTTGCAAACCTGCAATGCACATTAATATTCAATTTTTATTTTTATTTTTTTCTTTTTTTAAAACAACTAAGGCACCTCAAGGAGGTTTTCACCCTAATTACCTACCCTGGGCGCCTCTAAGGGAGGTTTTCACCCAGGGATCTTATTCCCTTTTTCTTTTCTCCTTTTGTTTTTTGTTTTTGGCATCACTGGGCCATCTCAGAAGAGGGTTTCAATCCAATGATGGGACTCAAGTGCCTCATGGAGGTTTTCACTTGAGTCCTTATTTTTTATTTCTCTTTTCTGTTTCTTCAGTGAGTGGGTGAAGTGGAGGCTAAGACATGCTCCACTACCATCACTGTCTTATTCATATCTTCAATAAACTCACGTTTGGAGAAGGGCTTCTTGTAAATTTTAAACCTATGTCCATTGACAAGCATGGGAATGGCTTCCTCATCAATGGTTTTGATCAGAACTGAACCATTATCATTGTGTTTTCCATAGTGTAGGGTCCTAGCCATCTTGTCCTCAGCTTGCCTTTGAATTCTTTATACCTTGAATCATAGAGTAGTGCCCAATCTCCCTCTTGGAATTGCTTCTCCTTGATATTTTTGTCATGCCATATTTTCCTCTGACGCTGAACTACCTCTCTATGGAGAAGGGCCTGCAATATTTGTTCATCCAATCTGTTGATTTGGAGTAATCTTTCCTTCTGTGCGTGGCTGAGGTCTAGGTCCAGCTAAGATGCCATCCTTAGTGTATTGAATTCAAATTCTATTAACAGCAAAGCCTTCTTCCCATAGACCAGTTCATAGGGTGTGAACCCTGTGGTGGTCTTCCATGTTGTGTTGTAGGCCCAGGTGGCCTCAATTATTCTTCCTGCCCAATCTTTTCTCTTGCTACTCACTACCTTGGTCAGAATTCCTTCCAAAGCTCTGTTAGTGACTTCCACTTGCCCATTGACTTGTGGATGGTAAGGGGTGGAAGTCCTGTGCTTGATTTTGTGATGTGTGAGCAGGTCTTCAATCAAATTGGAAGTGAACTGACTGCCTTGATCTGTGACCAATTCTCTTGGATACCCGAACTTGTAGAATATGTTTTCTCTAAAAAACTTAGCTATTGTTTCCTCTGTTGTTGTTTTGATTCCTTTTGTTTCTGCCCACTTTGTCAAGTAATCGGTGCACACAATGATGTATTGCTTGAAGCTTCCGTTTTGAAGGAGGGTTAATAGGACCCACAAAGTCCATGCCCCACTTCTCAAATGGCTCAAAGGTTACTTGAGGTTGCATGGGAATCTCATCCTATGGAGTAGGTTTCCCCATCCTTTAACACTGATCACATTGGTTGGTGTATCTCTTCACATCTTGATGAAGAGTGGGCCAATAGTAGCCTACTTGCAAGATTTTGAAGGTAGTTCTCTTCACTGCAAAATGACCTCCACAAGGCCCATCATGACAAGTCAGCAGAATGTCAAAGACTTCCTCCTCCCTGACACATCTTCTCAAGATCTGATCTAGGCCAAGTTTGAAGAGATTACCCCCAATCCAGGGGAAAGGGGTGCTTTTCCTTACTATCTTGCTCTTCTCTTTTGAGGACAGGTGTGGTGGAAACTGTGTTGAAACCAAGTAGTTTTCTATATCAGCAAACCATGGAGAGAGTACTGAAATAGCAAACAGATGTTCATCTAGAATTTGGTCATCCACCATCCCTTATTCACCTACACGTAAATTTACTCTAGACAAAAAGTCAGCAACAACATTTTCTTTACCAGGCTTATCAACAATGGTCAAATCAAACCGCTGTACTAAAAGCAACCATCTAATAATGCGAGCATTTACATATGGTTTTTTCATTAAATATCTAATTGTAGCATGATCAGTCTGAACAAAGGTTTGATAGCCTATGATATAATGTATGAATTTGTTTAAGGAATGTATTACACCTAAGAGTTCCTTCTCGGTTACCGTATAGTTCAACTCCGCCTTTGACAAGTTTTTGCTTATAAAGTATATGGCATAAGGTAATTTTTCATCAATTTTTCCTAAGGCTGCTCCTATTGCTTTTTTTAAGGCATTTGTGTGAATGTGGAAAGGTAGGGCTCAGTTTAGGCCTCTCAAAATTGGGGCAGTCACAAGTTTACTCTTCAAGGTATCTAAGGCTTCTTGACAGTTTTCTGACCAAATAAATTTGACATCTTTACCTAAAAGACCAAACAATGGAGAGGCTATCTTGCTGAAATCTTTAATGAATCTTCAGTAATACCCAGCCAAGCCTAGGAAACTTCTGACATCTCTCACCTTTTGAGGAGGTGGGACCCTTTGGATGATGGCAATTTTGTTGGGGTCCACCTGTAATCCTTGCTGAGATATTGCATGACCTAGCATGGTCCCTTCAATCATCAAAAATTCACATTTTTCCAGACTAAGGGACAGGTTCATTTCAATACACTTGTCCAGAACTTTTCCTATGTTAGATAAAGCTTCTTGAAAGACAGAACCATAAGGAGTAAAATCATCCATATATATTTCCACTGCATCATGAACAAATTCAGAAAATATACTCAATAATGCTCTCTAGAAAGTGGCTGGAGCATTACACAAACCAAAAGGAAGGACCCGGTATGCAAAGGTACCCCACGGAAAAGTGAAAGTGGTCTTATCTTGGTCTTCCGAGCTGATTTGAATCTGATTGTACCCACTGAACCCATTTAGGAAGGAGAAAAACTTTTTCCCTACCAGACCATCTAACACTTGATCTATGAACGGTAAAGGAAAATGGTCCTTTTTAGTGGCTTTGTTCAATTCTCGATAGTCGACACAGATTCTCCACTTGCAATTTTCCTTTGGCACCAGCACCAAAGGAGAGACTCATTCCCTATCAGAGATGGGGTAGATGAATCCTGCATCTAGTAATTTTTGCAATTCTTCCTTAACAATGTCTTTAAGTGTTGGATTCATCCTCCTTTGAGGCCACATGACTGGTTTGCAATCTTCCTTAATGTATATATGATGGGTACATATTGAAGGGTGCACTCCCTTCATCTCCTTATAACTCCAGGCGAAGGCATCTAAATGTTTTCTCAATAAGTTGCACAACTCCTTCTCCTGGGAATTGGATAGGGATGGATTGATTTTCAATGTTCCTTCTAGGCCGAACTCTATATTCTTAACACGGAGAGAGGTCGGCTCGGCCAAACAGAGATCAGTTAAGGGGTTGTTTCGGGTTTCTCTCACTATGTCCTCTAATGATAATATACTGGGGGGTGGATTCTGAATCAAATTTTCAATCATATCATCCTCATCTTGCAGTTTTCCCCCCATGGTGGTTTCTAACACACAAAGTGGTGCAGAATAGATTTCATCCTCATCCTCCTCCTCCAACCATAGAGGTAAATCATGTTCTAGCAAGGGTTGGGTAGGAGGATAGAGGATTAACTGTTTGGACATATGCCCATTCTTCATGGTCATGTTCCCAGTGTGACAGCTGATAGTAGTGTGGACATCAACTACTGGGCTTCCAGGGTCTAGATATTTTGGACAGATTACCTGCCCCAACACCAGGTCGGATAGTTGTCCTATGACATTGATGGTTGGGGCATCTCTCTTGCACCTTCTTGGATGCCTAAAGCACTTCTCTTTGATCAACCTATTGTAGATAGGCACATCTTTCATGGCTCGGAGAAGTGGTATCTTCACACATAACTGTTTCAATTCTCCTAGAAGTTTAGTTTCTTCTGGGGTAGGTTGTGTTGTCCCCGATAGTCTCTCAGGAAAGGGTGGAATTGGTTTAGGTTCACTTTCCTCTTTATCTTCCTCAACCTCCCTAGGTGGAGGCTGGCTATCTGGGAGAACCTTCCCAGATCGTAGTTTAATCTCCTGAATCTCCATAGCATAAGTTGGGCATGATGGTTCCCCACTATATACTTGTTGAGCCTGTCTATTGTTTAGGTTCGTGCCTGGCTGGACATGCATTTGGGGTTGTCTTGGTGGAGCAGGAGGCAATGGTTGTGGTTGAGTAGGTGGTGGAGGAAAAAGAGCGGGAGGAGAGTTGTACTATGGCCTCCACACCTGATGAGATGCATTCCACTGACGTTGCAGCTAAACATAGGATTGAAATGAATGAGCGGCTGCTTGGGCATGATATTGAGATGGAAAGGACCAAGGAGGAGGCGTGGACCAGGAAGGATGAGCAGGAGGGCCGCAAGAAGGTATGGAAGTGACTTGGTTGGGTTTGTAGTATGCCTGGGATGTCCCTTGCATCCCCTGTTGGTATGATCTAGGTCTATGAGGTCTCCTTTGGTTCATCAAATAGACTGGCTCAGTGGCTCCTTCATCCCCTTGGTATATAGCTTTAAGTCCGATTTGCATCCCCTGTTGGTATGATCTAGGTCTATGAGGTCTCCTTTGGTTCATGAAATAGACTGGCTCAGTGGCTCCTTCATCCCCTTGGTATATAGCTTTAAGGGCACTTATCTATAGAATGATCTTCTTCAAAGACTGAACAAACCTCTATAGAGTTCAATGGATATTCATTCCTAGGATGCCTTCTGGTGCATCTAGGACAAAAGATGGCCAAAGCCCTCTCTTCTTCCTCTTGTTTCCTTTTGATATGCAAGGTCTCCATTTGCATGGCAAGATTCTGTAGCATCTCACTTTTGAAGTCTTCCAGCATGTTTCCAATTTCACCTTTAATGGATGAATTGGAAGAGGAGGTACTGGCTATGGGTTGACTCCCCCTACCTTTCTTTCTAGTTGCTTTAGAATGGTTTATAAAAACAGTCTTTATATCCTCATAAGATAGTTGGTAGATGTCTCCCCCGGCTAGTAGATGGAGGGTGTCTAGAAGGTCTTCCGAGATTCCCCTGACAGGACCAACTTCCGATATTCAGGGTCAAGTGTGCACCTGGCCCTTTTTTAACTGAGTTGGAGCCTCTCTTCATAATCTTCCAAGGATTCATCACTTCCCATGGTCATTCAAAAGATTTCTTCTTTGGTATCTTTTGACCTACATTAGTCTCGATATTTGTCATTAAAGGTCTGCTGCATCTAAACCCAAGTTATGATGCTATTGCCAAGTAATCCCATGAACTAGTGCAAAGTTGCATCCTTGAGAGTAGAAGGGAATAGTTTCAACTTTTTCTCATCTTCTACATAGTCAGAGGTTTGACAAATGACAACAAACTCAAACAAGAATGTGTCAGGATCTTCTGTAGTCAAACCATGGAAGTGAGGTAGGGCTCAAGGACTTATATTCTTCATTTTGGTGTCCCCATTGGTCTCCCTAATGGGAAAGGTACTCTCTATTCTCTTTCCATTTCCCCTAGCATTTCTGTTTTCAGCCATTGACTCAGGAGGGATGATTTCTTCTTCTTCTTCCCCTATAAGTTTTTCAAATATCTCTAGTTGTTCACCTAAAGGTTCTTCTTGATCACTACCACTGAAGAAGAGAGAAGGTTGGCTGTGTGATGTAGTGGGGGTGTTGGGTAAGAATTTTCCTGAATTATCTCTATTCCTACGAGGCATGAAAGGAAATATTTATGGTTGGTTTTTGTTTTTTTTTCACTGATTGTACCTACAAAACTGAAATGGATTGAATAACACAAATTACAACTAACTGAAATGAACTTTGCTGAAATGAAATTTGCATAATTGAAAAGGAAAGCAATGAAATGTAGAAACTGAAAGAAACAACATTTTCTACTTTTGTTGAAATGAAACTTGCAGAATGGGAAAGGAAAGCAAGGAAAAGCAGAAACTGAAAGAAACAATTCTTCTAATTTTGTGGAAATAAACTACTTAGTAGAATGTTGCGATAGAAAATATAAGAAAGCAGTAATCACAAAATACTCTGATGCTTCCTCGGCAATGGCACCAAAAAGTGGTGAGCGCTAGTATTGCAACAATAATGCTGCAACTCCTGGGCTGCCTACTTTACTCTTATCAACCCGATAGTTCGTAACAAACTTGGAAGCGACGGTGTTGAATGCACAAGTACTAGTTCTTACTGCAGGTTGTCACTTGATCAGCTGGCACAAGATCACTAGGAGCTCAAGCCAACTTCTCTGGATTCAGAAGAAGCTCTATATGTGATGAAAGAAAGGAAAGCTTACCCTACAAAGACTACTCTAATTGTAGAAAAGAAAAAGACTGAAATGTAAAGTAAACCTAGCAAATCCTACTTAACCAACTAATCCTACTTTTGCAGAAAGCACTACAAAAACCATGAAATCAAAGACATTACCTACTCAAGGAAGTAAACAACATCTACTCAAACTATTTGTAGAAGTAAATGAGCAAAAAATATCTTTTTGGATTTTTATATATTTTTATGTGAAATTGGCATGCATGTATTTTATTGTGTGTGAAGGTGGAAGCAAATAGGTGGTGTTGAAGGGAAAATTTTGGGTTTGAGGAGATGTAGGATGGTGTGGATGGGTCCTAGGAGGTCTCGGTGGCCTTCTGGAGGCTTTTCCCACACTCGGCTTTCAAATGAAATCCTACAAGAGGACACAAGGGATCTATAGGAGGTCTACAGGAGGATGCCGAGAGCAATTTTGAAGGTTTTGAAGGTGTGAGAGTGGGTGGAAGAAGTAGGTGAAGGTTGGGATGATGTGTTAGGGTGCCTAGGGTCCACCAAGAATCACTAGGAGAGAGAAAGATGATTGGGCGAGAGGAAGAAGTCCTATGGAAAAATGCAAAAAACTAAGGCAAATTTGAGGTGAACTTTGGGCGACCATTAGGGAATAGATCAAAAAGAGAATATGATGGCTGATAGGCTGACCTGCTGTGAGGAGAGATCTGCTGCAAAAGAACTGACAGTCAACCAATAAGATCAAGCAAGCAAGGAAGTGAGTACATCTAAAAAACATAATTTTGCATCAAGCTAGTCTAAACTATGATCCATGGAAGTGAATGCTAAGCAATGCTACAAGAAAATAAAGCATGGAAGAAAACTTATTGCAAATACAGAAATGAGCATGGTGGAAGATATCTAAAGCAAAGCATTAACCTTCTAACAAACTGCAAACACTAGAAATCCTATCAAAAAGGAAAATCTATGTTTTTGGGGCAGCAATAGGGTCTTTGCCTCAGTTCATGGTCCCAAAGGGAGGAAAATAGCCCAAGGCATTGTTGCTAGCCTTTTGAATCTTCTTTCTATCACTGTTTAACCTGCTATGGGAAACACAAATGGAAACAACCTTCTAAATCACCAAAAGCAACCTATTCTTAACCAAGAAAGAAATTAAGCTAACAGCAACTAATCCATAAACTGAAACAAAGCATATAAATACAAACAAGAGGAGCTTGGTTGCTTGGATTGTGCCCTAATACAAGAGATTCAGCCCTCTGAGCTAACTCAGTGCTAGCTCAAGAAAAATCTCATCTTCATTATCAAAATAGTAATACGATTACATGAAACTGTCACCAAAAGTAAGCTCGAAGTTGAGCAGAGTTTCACAATAGCAAAAGTACAATGAAAATTCAACAAAATTTAGACCCTAGTGAGGCCCTAGGCCTCTCTACTTATACAGCTGAAGCTCCCAACAACTTCCTTAAAATCAGGGAGGCCTGGCTCCCAAAACTCGAGATAAACAAAAGTTATCCTCCACTTGCTCGGTTGCCTCCTAGTGCATTGATTTGGTTGTTTGTGCTCCGAGCTGCATGAAGGGGAATTCAAAGTGGGGAGTAATAAATGAGGGGGATTCCCTCCTATAAATCCTCTCCTTTGTCCACTTCGAATTATTGCTACCAATTCTCCATTGAATCTTTGACTTTGTCTTCAAAATTCAACAAAAATCTGCATTAAACACATATTAGACCTCATGGCATCATAACTAACCCAACTCACTCCATAAGCATAAAAATAATTAAAAAACATGCAATAAGCTAAGAGAATGGTTGATTTAACTATGTTATGAGGCAAAATGAGCCCATATAATTACCCATTTATGGGGCTCATTAACCATGACTCCAAATTTTGGGGAAAGAACACCTCAGCAACCTCCACTTGGTGCTTCTCAATCACATATTGATGCCAAGATTGGTACTGCATGATGGTGTCCCCAAACTACTTGATGGTGTCTTTTTGATAGCAGTTTCTTTCCTCCATAGAATCCAGGAATATGGTCTTGGAACTTGTATCCAACTCATTCTGAAGCATGTGCTACATGGTGTTAACCATAACAGGACCACCAATGTACTTCTACATGTTATGTGCGCTCAACTCCAAGTATTCCTTGGTGACCTCTTGTCTCAGTTGCTCCATGTACTCATCGATCTTTAGTCAGACTTGGTTCTTAGTTTTAGACTCAGTGAGGGAACCGATTGATGGGATCATATGCGTTCTCACCATGACATCCAAACTATTTTACAAATGTGCATATGAGGCTTGTATTTTCTGATGAATGGGGTGAGATGCTCATAATTCTAGATCAACATTCGGACATTATCTTTCTCCAGCTCTGCCTATGGCTTCATCTTTTTGGCTAAGTGAAGAGGGACCCCCTTGTACCGTATTGTCAACTCTTTCACATGGGTGATGGCAGCATGTACATTCTTGAGAGTTTGAGCAAACTCTTTGCTCTATTGATGTGAGCCATGCACACAAACAACTGCTTTATGCACGTTGACAAATTCATCATAGAGCTTCTACATGGTACTCTCAAGTGTTGATACTTCAGCGAGTATCGCTTTCCTCATCTCTCCCATTGCAGATGTTGCACTTTTCTCTCGAAGTTATTCTGCCTCTTGCCTGGTAGCCTGCAAGTTCTTCACAAGCTGGTCATTCTCTTCCAATAGGAATTTAACATTTGAGCTTGTTTCTCCTGCATAGGCCAAGCTGGCATCGGCGAGGGAAGCTAGATGCTTTATGGTGTCTGACATTATCACCATTTCCTAGATGAATGCATGTGATGCATGATCATTTGGAAAGTTCTTCTTTCGCGCTTGTACAATCCTCTTTAGAAACTTGTCAAATGATATATTATACACATCCATGACTGGATCATCATCAAGGAGAACAACCTCGCCTTGATTTCTCAAGACTGGTTCTAACATTGGAGGTGGTGGAGACTGAGAGATGACTTCTAGCACTCTCAGCATAAGGTCAGTGTCTTCATTTTGTGGCTCCTGTTACAACTCCATGCCTGTCACCTCAATCAGTTTCTCAATCTATTGAGCAAGCTCCCAATCCTACATCTGTTTACTATCTTCCTCATATTATGGTTGTTCCAACTCCTAAACTTGTATGGGTGTTGTTTTCTTCGTCATTGCACCTTGCCCTTCTTCTTCCTCCCATTTCTACTTATCTTCTCTTTCTCTTCTCCTCGACTCATGTTCTTCCCTCAACTTCTTCTCTGTCTCTTGTAGTTTCAGTTCTGCTTCCTGCAACCTTTTATTTTCTCTCTTCCTTCACTCTGCCCTCTTTATCCACTACTCCCTCTTTGCTTCCACTTACAAAGTTTCTTTCTCCAGGAGGGGATCTGCCTTCATCTTGCAACTTTTCTCTACCTCTAGATCCTTAGAAACCTTCCTCTCTCCCATGTCCTGCATTGGATTGTTTCTTATTTTTGTTGTTGTTTCTTTGTGAGTTGTCGTTGCATGCAAAGGAGCCTTCCAAGTTGTTTCTATATTAACCCACTAATGGAGTTTGGAGTCATTGTATCAGTACCTCCAAGGGTCCTCCTCATGCCAATGAAATGTCTCATGGATCCATGGAGAATACACCTTCACACAGTGGTTCTTTCAAATACCATGGGGATCATACTCATTAAAATATTTGGTGTTGAACTCATATTTTAAGATCTCCTTAGCTTCGGCATTTGCATCTTTCAAGCTCTAAATCTCATACAATCTGATTCACAAAAGAAGAGCAAGCCATGGCGCTTTCTTCTTCCTATGCAGTCCGACTAATAACCCTATGGAGAGGTGATATGAGACCTCTTGCATGATCAACTTGCTAGTGGCATACCTTGGTAGAACATGTGAAGGCTTCTCTGCCAAACACTTTTATGAAGGTGCCACCTAGTGAAGCATACCAATCTGCAATGTTTAGTATCACCTCCATTATTCTCGAGACATGCAAGGTGGATCATGTTAGAGTCCTATAGTGATAGGATTCATAATTTTGAATTGGCTGAGGTTAACTCTTGTAATATTGTACATACCTTTGCTTTCTGCAAAAGTTCTCCATATTAAAATTAAAAAATGTAAAGAGGGTATGTCCTAAAAGAAATATCAAAGGATAAGAAAAAAAAGAAAAGATCAAAGAAATGAAAAAACATGAACCCCAAACAAAAAACAAATCATGAAAGTGTGCAAGTCCAAGTGCTACTACTTTTTACGATTAATGCCTTAAATAATGGTTGTGTGCAGCTTGTCCTATATGCCACAACCCATGACAGTCAAAATATTTAATCTTGACTATTTCATTCTTTGAATTTCATGTTTATAGTTAGAGAGTAAAAATATGACCAAAAAGTTTAATCTTGGCAGATCACTAGATAGGTAGGGAAATAAAAGGAGCTCATCAATTTAATCTAAGCTCTTGGAAGATATAAGGTTAGAAGTAGATGGCTTGTTTTATAAAAGAAAAGAAATAAAAGGCTTTGCTAGCTTAAGTGCACCCACCAAAGTGAAGAAAAAATGTTAGGGTAGGTAAAAGGGTAAGTAAAGAAAGGTTGCAAAAATACAAGTCATTTGGAGCATAAGCACTACTATCATACTTAACTATGTGTTTCAAGTGTGCAGGAGCAGTTATCAATGAAAAAAATGTGCTCATAAGCTGATTTGCCTAACTACCCCTTCATTGCATTTCACCCCCACTATATACTCACTAACTTCCCTTTTACCCCTTCATGGCTTATGAAAACCCCTTCCCCCTCATTTTTACTCCTACCCCTTAGTTTCACACATTTCCCTAGTCAATTACTCCTGAAATCCATTCCCCTAAGTGTGAAACCCGTTTCCCCCCTTTTAAAATCATGTTTTCACATCAATAATTACTCAAAACCCCTCTAAACCCTTTATTCTAACTCTAAAAAACCCCTTGCCTCACTAACTCCACCACTTAACCATTTTCCCTACTAAACTTGAGTTTAACCCACCACTCTGGTGAGGTAAACTAACCCGGCTACCCCTAAAACTTTGCAGTTTAATTAATCCGCACTTAAACATGGGTTAATAACTCTAAACCATAATTAAAACCCATGGATCCTGCTAACCTCCACCCCATCACCCGACCATGCAACTTTCCCACGCGATGGTCATCCGATCTTCCACCCCCAGAACCAATGGCCATCACCCATATCACCCTCGCGCGATGTCCGACCTTTAACGACCAAAGAGCATGTGTTATGGGTGGTTTTGCTCAGGGCCCATTTGCATATGTGACAGCCTTTGGCATAGATCACATTTCCCCAGAAAAATACGGCCCAACCCCCATAAGTGGTGCAGTGGCCTCCAAAACCACCTCCCCACCAAAGTGAAAACCAACATTGTTCATAAAACATTTTTATCCTGCCATTTTTCCAACCGTTCGCGGTTAAAAGCCTTCCGACCCCCATTTTCACCCGTTTTCATTCAAATTGCAATGCTGAACCGTTGAAGCACCTGGGCCTTCCGAACTCCTGCGACCAGCTATCAACTATCGAAGCCTTCCAATGCCACCATTGCACACCATCCTAGCTATCGAAGCCCTCTGCAAACACCAATTGAAAACCAGTTGCAACCCCAACTGTAAATTCCAGGTATTTGAACAAGAACCAAGAATCACCCTCTCTTTTAAGAAAGAACATTAAATTCTTAAAATAACTGAAAGAATTTGATTAATTTCAATTTAATTGAGAGTCTCCCATTCCCAAAGCACTAGAACCCCAACCTACAAACTGCTCATACCCTACCCTGGTTATTGAATTACTGAAATTTCACTCTCAAAGCCATATAAATCCCAATTTTCCATAATTTATTACAGAGATGGCTGCCCCAACCTCCTTGGATGTTAGACCAGTGACAACCCCTCATTTAGACTTTGACCATTTGGCCTTGACAGACATGGATTTTCAAATCAAAGACACAGTCACCTCAAGCAACCTTCTAAGAATCCATTATTGGGCCAAGGATCGTTCCTAAACCATGTTGATGATATAAACCTTTGGGAATTCAGTTTGCCCAAGTATACATTCCCAGAAGTCCATCCATTCCTATACATAATACATTTTTTCCATGCTTGTTAAGTTCCAAGCCATAGGACTATTGAGGCACCAAACCATGAAATATTATTCACCATCACTGCTAAATCCATCAACCAGATGCTGCAAATCCAATCTACTCCTAATCTGACTCCTTTGTCCATTGCAAGCCTGTTGGACCTGTACATCACATTGGACCCAACCAAAATCAAACGAATATTTCAGAATTTCATCATTGAGGAGTGCCATACTCCTAAAGACATTCCACCCTATGGTTTTGCTATTTTTTCAGAGACTGGCAGGAGAATAATCACCATGCTCTCAAGCATCCTAGGATTCACATCATACAAGTTTGTGGATGAGATAATCATGGCCTTCTTGTCCATATTCACTCCAGGTCAGCATCCTACCATTATGTATGATTATGACCAGTTCATTGCAGATAAAATGCATGAATAAATCACTAGATTTCCCACTGAAAGACTCTTCAAATACTCTTCGGGGTTGTTTCATATGTTCCCATATTATCAGACAGATAAAATCCCTTTGAAGATCTAGAAATTGGACACCAAGGGAAAGGAAAGATTAGTCATCTACTGGACACCCTTGGTCCAGAGGTATAACACAACATTCACATACAAATACTTCATAAATTGTTTTGTTCACCTTGTCATAAGCATGCTAACTTCTAGCATTCAACCTAGAATCATTACTGAGATCAAGAGAGTATTGCAACTGGTAAAGAATAGCAGAGTAGGAGACTGGTACCTCTACCAGAATCATACTGAAATCAGGATCTATGGCTGTGAGTTACCCCCCTACAAATTTCCTAAATATCTCCCAATGAGAATATTTGCCCTGGAATACTTCAGGCAAATCATAAGTGCAGATGAAGTCAACTTCCTAGCTGCTAGGAAGAAGACATAGTTTAATATGAAAAACCAAATGGGACCTTTCATCTGCAACACCAAAGAGGTTGGACCTAAGACCGATAAGATGCTTCAAGACATGAAATTCGAGCATAGTTTCATTTGGCATTATGACCCTCATGGGGTTGTGAACAAACTTAGACAAAAGGTCAAGCTAGGACCTTACATCCACTACCCCATGCCCGAAACTGAAGAGTATGCTAATCAGTCAGAATGGGTAGAGAACACATTGATAGATATGGACAGCACAGTGGTTGATGTGGAGAACACCATGATTGACTTGGAGAAACAATTTGACCAAAGCTTTTTGTTGCAGGTCCCAGTGTTGGAAGAGCCAATGAATATCCCTCCCATCATCCATACTCCTATCAATGATGAGAAGAATCCAAAAAGAAACAGGGAGGAAGCATCAAGCTCTGCTATGGAGACCACTGATTAGCAGTTCCAACTAAGCAAAAGGCCCAAATTGACTCTTGTGTCTGAACAGGAGGAAAACATTGCATCAACAAAAATGATTGATATTGATGCAATGGGGCGAAGGAGTAGACAAACAACTGAGACTGTTGCATTAGTAGAAACACAACAACCCTCTTCTTCAAACACCCAGATTATACAAAGATATAAAAGTGTGGAGATGTCTTCCTTTGTCAAACTAGATGAAAAGGAAGCAAATATCAAGGAAAGATTCAAGGAGATTAAAATGAGGAATGAAAAGCTCAAGGCAGACACTTATGCCAAGTACTTGAAGATGACACCACCGAATCAAAATAGATTGATGTCAACTTTTGACATCAAAGAAGGAAAGATGCAGGTGTCTTTCCTACAACCTACTGTATAGTAGCATAAAACCACATCAGACTACAAGAAGACCAACTTTGAGGTCTTAGCCAGGGATGTGCATCCCATAGATTAGATAGAATTTCACAAGCAGGTTGGAGAGATGATCTACTCCACCCTCACAACAAAAGAAATGGCAGCATTCAACCTCAAGGACTCATTAGACAATGTGACAACCCAATACAAACTAGAAAAAGCATCTTCCAGCGCCAAAGACACAAGGATCAAATCCTTAGAATACCTAATCATTGAGTTGGGCCATGAACCAAAGGACATCAAGGTTGTTGAACAGTTAAATAAGAAGAAAAATGAAGACATTGCAACGCTTAAGAAACAGCTCAAGTTGCCTCAATCACAGCACCCTCAAACAAAAGAAGTCCTAGAAAGCCAAACAAATCATGAAGAGATGATGGACTTGGTGCTACAACTCAATGACCAGTTGAAGAAATGGAAAAGGAACTAGATAGCTTGATCTAGCTCAAACAAGCTAGTCTAGGCAGTGCTCCTCCAACTGTCATTCCTACAGTGACCATAGTTGTGCCTTCCACATTGGCAGCAACATTAGCTCCCACTAGTCCAATGGCCACTGCATTGCCAGTAGCAACAACAACTACATCAGCAACAACCTCAATAGCAACAGGTACCACAGGTGATGAAGCAAACAAGCTGGTCAAGGCAATGGAAGAAATGTCCATTAAGAACAATGAAATGAACAAATTAAAAGAGAAACTTACCAGCCTGGAGACAAATTGCATGTTAGCCCAGATCATGCATAAGGAAGAACAATAGAAGGCTATCAGAATGATTGAGAGAGTGAAAATCCTAGAGAAAGAGTAAATACTGGGTGAGACTTTGGGAAAAGCCAAACAATTATTATGGGCCAATATCATTGACTCTATCAATGATATTTGGCCATCTATCTAGGTCATTTTTGAGTATATAAACTTAGTCAAACAAGCTACAGAAGCCATCCAGAATGTCAAAGAAGAGCTTGGAGAAATGCCAGAGGAAGCAGTAAGAATTATTCAATTCCTCAACTCCAAGAACAAATATGAGCTACAAGAACTTGACATACCTGATAGGAAAGGTACCATTTTGGAAGTCAAGAGGGTCCTAGCCAAGAGAAATTTAATGTTAAATTTAGAAGATATGTGTCAAACCATGCAAATAGTCGTTAACAAGTTTATGACCAAGTTTGAGCTTTTGAGAGAAAAGGGACTACCTAGTCCCTTAGTCATAAATGATAAATTGATGGCACATGAAGACTACAAAATAAAATTAGAGAAGTAGCCAGAGAATAGGAAAATACCTCATCACTGAGTGGTATACCAATTGGTAGAGTATTATACCAGACTTTTGAAAATCTGTTTTACCTCCAGCATGAGGTGAAACACTTATTTATTAATAAACCTACTTTTGCAAAATATACAGAGGCTGATGAGATATATAGGAAAATGCTCAACATCCAATTACTAGATGAAGAAACATGGCAAAAAATTTATGATTTATTGTAGTAAAAGCATAGTAAAAATATAAGTGTACAGTAAAAAGTAAATGAGCATGGTAAAATGATGAAGACAGGTCATCACAGTCAAAGTGTATCAAGTGAAAGAGTATCAGATGAAAGATGAAAGTCAAGCAGACTATCCAGCGTGAAAGCCAAATAGCCTAGCAGCATAAAGGGATAAAAATCAAAGCATAATAGCCAGTAGAACCAAAATAACAGGGACAACATGAAAAATTCAATAGCTGTCTCTATCTTCTTGCAAGAAGATATTTCTTTTTTCCTAGATTAGTTTTGAATACAATTTCAGATATTTTGTGATTCCTTTTGTATAAATACTTCAAAATTCAAAGTATTATGGTGGATTATTTTACATTTGTAGAGTCATTTTGAACTTAAACCTGAGGGTGAATGTAACCATTTTCAAGTCAACGGACTGGAGCAAGTAATAAAAGCTTTTCGCTACAGGATTCATGAGATGAGCCATTTGTAGTGAAGTACTTTCTTTGTGTGATTTAGTTATGTTTCTTATGTGTTTTCATAATCTTAAATGTGTTCTAAAATCTAAATGAATTAACTAACTCAAAATTTGTTTAATTACACTCTGTTTTGCACAGTTAGTCATTTACATGTTTTCTTCTGATACCTGGATCTGAGAATCCTTGATTTCTCTCCCATCCCGATTGATTTCTTTCATTCCTTCCAAAGTCCAGTCTAGGGAACCCTTAATTGCTCCTTTGATCCTATTTGAAGCCATTCACCATTTAGCCTCTGAGATCTGCAGTAACTCATATATCTTGCCCTGAAGACATTGTTTTAGAACTGAATCTAATCTTGTTTGTTAGACATCTGACTCCATAGCCCAATGGAATAAGCCAAACCTCTGTCCATCTAAGTAAAGTGATCCCACCACCAAATTTTCAAAACAAAACCCAAGTGCAAGCAACAACTAGCCTAAAATCATCTTAACTAAAACAAAGTTAAATTATAAAGAGAGAGCCCTCTCTGAGCATCAGGAAGGCTAGGTCCTGATCTCCAAAAGTGGTTTATGGTTACCTTTGGTTTTTCTTTCTTCTTATTTCAAAAGAATTATCTAAGAGATAACATTTCTGGCGACCATACTGGGGACTTCGATCCTCAGTCTCATAAAACTTTAAGTAAACCTTAAATTAAATCTTGAGCCCCTTAAGGTTATTATCTGGAGTAAATTTTCAAAAAAAAATCATATAAACAGTTTAAAAACAAAAAATCTGGCTCCTAAGAAGATTCACTATACCAGGGCAAACCCAGATCCAAACCCTGCAACTGTAGTGGATGACCCATATAGAATTCTAAGGAATCCAAAAAATGAAGAAACTCAAGCAAGTAGTAGCCAGCTAGTCAAAGCCAACTCACTCCCTGAGGAGTTGTCAACTTTAGAGGAAATCCATTTTGATTTGTCATTTGACCTCTCATTATTTAGAACTAAATCTGGGAATACCAACCATGAAATAGTCTTAGACCCTGAGTTTACTCAACTCATTGAATCAAAAAGTGTTATCCATATAGATTTAGATAAATTTATCTTGGACGCTTTTGACAAGTTAGAAGCTTTGACCTCAACATTGATCAACAATATAGATAGTGGTTACCTTCAACAACCCGTTGAGCTAGTTGCCCTTATTGTTGTTGCTTTTGAAATTTCTGCATAGTCTTCACTCACTGTAAATACCCCTTCTTTTATCACAACTTCACCAATTGTATCTACCACAATCCAATCACCTAAAACAGTTATTAATCAACCATCTTCATCATCATCTAGTTTACCTCCAAAAGTTTCAAGCCCTTCCTCAAGCACCACAACTTTACCTCTTAGTCAAACCAGAATCACAACAATGGCAAACCAATATGCTCCTCTTGTTTTACCTACACAACTCCATGCCATGCCTGCAGATTATCAGAGTAAGATTTTCCTATTTGACGCTACTGGTTATTACACTACCCAGCAACACGTAAATAAGATGTCTGACTTTTTTGAGTTGCATGAGATAGATGAAGCAAATGTCCAAATGAGATGGTTTGCCCCAACTTAATTTGGGATGTCAAGAAATGGTTCAAAGCCTTTCCTTCATATTGTAGACTTATTCAATTTTCATAGGTTGTTCATTGATAGATGGGAGAGAAAGAAAAACCCATTGTAAATACTTTCTGAATATGACAATATTAGAATATCTCCTAATGAGTCAGTTCAGGACTATTGCACGAGGTTTAGTAATATCTATAATTCAATTCTAGCCAATACTAAGCCTCCACTTGACTTAGCATTAATTAAGTTCCCTTATGGTTTTGACGTTGACATGTCATACCAGCTAAGGGAAAGAAACCTTGAAACATTTGAACAAATGCAGAGCAATGTTGTTAGTGTTGAGGCCAACCTATTAGCTAAGAAAGCACGAATGAGGAATGAAAATAAAGTTGTATTTAAACAAGAAGCTTCCAATTCAGATGGAAAAGTAGATGTTTTAGCTAAGAGTTTAGAAAGAATCATGGATAGGTTAGAAAACATGGAGAGGAAAAATCAATGGGAGAATCAACAACAACAACCCCCAATAAGAAACCCAAATTTTAGGAAGAACCCTAATGCTAGAAAGAATGCTACACCAGACCAACAGATTAGGCTCCCCTTCCAAGAGAACTATGTTTAGGATTCACAAAACCAAGAAGCAGAGGATGATACCCAGATTAACTTACTGGAAACCAAAGAGGAAGACATTGTTTTTCTTACTCAAGAAGAAAAAGAGTTATATATGTTGCAATAGTTTCAGTTAGAATCTGGTGAATCTTTTGATTTTTAACAGGGATATGAGTCAGCTATATATGAGGTACATAAAAAATATAGCTTGAGGAGTAAAAAGAATAATGAGACGCCCATTAAAAGATCCATCCAAACCCAGACTAAAATAATAAAAGAAGCTCCAGTTAACAAAGTGTTACAAATCCTTCCTAGGTGAACACTGGAGACTTCAACCCCTAATATTGTAGATATAACCTCCACTGAAACCCAAACAGAGACACTTACTGAAAACAATCAAAATAAGAGAAATCAAAGCAAAACAATAGAACACAGACTAAAATGCCTAGTACTAAAAAATAGAATAAGGACACACAAACTGCACATATTAAGGAAGCTCTAAATCAAACAAACATGACTCAACTCCCTTTCAACATCAAAAATTAAATAGCAAAATTAAAGATATCAGTTCCTTTGACCGAATTGGTAAAGAATGAATCTTATAGGTCACAGATAACTAAGACTTTGAACATAGGAGAGGGAGAGGATTATGTTAATTTGAATGATGACCAGCCTGAATTATTGTTTGGCCCTGAGGCCAATGGTATTCATCAGCAAGGGGGAGTTCCTCCTTTTTACATAAGCCTAAACATCCATGATAAAACACTCAATAACACTATGTTGGACTCAAGGGCATCCCACAATTTGATGCCAAAGGAAATAGTGGAAAGACTGAACTTAGACATTACCAGGCCTTATAAGGACTTGTTTTCTTTTTACTCCAGCCAGGTTAAGTGCCTTGGTCTGATCTGTTATCACTCATAAGTTTTCCCTAAAAGTTATCAAAAGAAGGAAGCATCCGAGGTAACCACAAACCAATCTTTTAGGCTTAAGCTCTAGCCAACTTAAGTCCAGAGAGGGCTCTCCCTTTATAAATTAGCTTTGTTTTTATGGGATTTTAGGCTAGTTCTTAGTGTTCATGGGGTTTTGATTTTGGATTGAAGGTTGGGTGGTGGAATTCTTGGAGCAGATGGATAGAACTAGGTCTTCAAGCCATTGGACTATGGAGTCAATAAATGGATGGCATGAGGATCAAATCATTAAAGGGAATGTTCACAGGGTAGGCTAGCAAAGAAAAATGAAAAACTTTGGGCCTAATGGGTGAAATGATTCTAACCAGGGTGAAAGGGCACTTAAGAATCCTTGGACCGAGATCAAAATGAAGAACAGAGGGTGATCGTGAACAAAGGGAAATTAAGAATCCTTTGTTATAGACCAGAGGAGAAACTACAGAAGCTAAGGAGCAATAAAGAATTTCCTAGAAGATAGTTTAGGAGAAAACATTCAAAATGTAAAATAGTTAAGACAAAGTGCATTCAAGCAATTTCTGAAATATCATTCCTTGTTATACATTTAGATTTTAGAGAAATAAATAAGATTTTGAAAAACCAGAAGAAAAAAAAACAGTGAACATGAGAGAATACTTATTTGTATTTCTCTTTACACAAGAATCCTGTAAAATATTTGATCTTTATTCCTTGATCCAGCAAGCCAATCTAGTCATTGATACAATAGAACTTTGATTTGAGAGAAAAAGTTTATAGAAATGTATTGGAATCCACCCTACATACTTCGAAATGTGAAGTACTTATACAAAAATATTTACATAATATCTCAAAACAACTTGAGATTTAATCTAGGGAATTAAAATATCTTCTTGCATGAAGATAGAGACAGATGTTAAACTACTTCATGATGTCCCTCTTATTATGGTGTTGCTGGTTGTTTATGTTGAGTTGGAGCCCTTTAAGCTGGCTGATATTTGTAGCACTTCTACGCTAGAATCTTCTTTTCTTTCATCTTTCAACTTATACTCTTTGACCCTGCTACTCTTTGACCCTATTGCTCTGCTTTTACCTATTTGACTAGATGTCTTCAGGTTTATTGTGCAGTAACTTTCTCATCTAAATTTTTCATAGTAAATCTGTCATTTTTTCCCACCATTTTCCATCAGGTAACTTTATTTTTACCATTCTTTTGTAGATTTCATCTGCCTCTATGTATTTTGCAAATTTTGGTTTGGTGAGAAACAAATGTTTCACTTCATGCTCTATGAAAAACAAGTTCTCAAATGTATCATATAATACTTTACCTGTTGGCAAAGCTTTAATAGCCGAAAGTTGGCTTGTTCCTTGGCCAATTTCCTGAGTCTATCACTATACTCCAATTGGGTCATGAGTTTTTCATTGATGACCATAGAACTGGGAAGACCTTTGTCCCTTAAAATCTGAAACTTAGCCATGAACCTGTCAATGGCTACCTGCATGTTATGGCATTTCTCTTCTAAATTATGCATGAGGTTTCTTTTGGAAAGAACCTTTCTAATCTCCAGAATGGCTTCAGTCCTATCTTCTATGTTAAGCTCTTGGAGCTCATATTTTTTCTTGCTGTTTAGGAAGTGGATGAGTCAATTTGCATCCTCTTGTTTATCTCCCAATTCTTCCTTCACTTTTTGGATATATTCAATGGCTATCTTCACTAATTTTGTCTGCTTAAATATAACCTGAATTGATGGCCAAATATCATTGACATAGTCAATGATATTGGCCCAAAGCATTTCTTTGGTTTGTCCTAGAGGTTTTTGTAATGTTAAATCATTCTCCAGGATTTTGATTCTTTCACCCATTCTCTGGGCCTTCTGTGGTTCTTCTTTCTACTAGAGTTGAGTAAGTTTGCAGTCAGTTTCCAAAATTGCCACCTTTTCCTTTAATCTTTTTTGCTCTATGGCCTAGATAGACATATCTTCCATGGATTTTACAAGTTCTTTTGCTTTGTCTATTGATGTACCTTTTACTCTAGTAGATTCTGTTGTTATTGGCAATGTTGTGGTAGGTGGAGCAGTGGGTGCCAGTGATGCTGCCAGTGTGGAAGGAACTGTTGTAGATACTATGCGGATGACATTTCTAGAAGTTGTGGCCAGTTCACTTTGTTTTGACTGAATTAAAGCGTCCAACTCCTTCTCAGTCTCCTTGAGTTGATCATTTAGCCTTAGGACCAAGTCCACAGGCTCTTCATGTCCTTGTTGTGCTTCTAGGACTTCCTATGTCTGTGGATGATGCAACTGGGTTATCTTTATCTACTTCTTGAGTGTAGCAATGTCATCATTTTTCTTTTTAATTAGTTGTTCTGCAACTTTTACATCTTTGGGATTGTGTCCCAATTCAATTACTAAGTCCTCTAAGGACTTGATTCTATTATCCTTGACATGTAAGGAGGCCTTCTCCAACTGAAATTGGGCTGATATATTGTTCAGGGAGTTCTGTAATTGGTAGGAAACAATGGCCTTCCCTGTCAATGTAGAGTAAATCATCTCTCCTATTTTCTTATGTAGTTCAATTTGATCAATAGGATGAATGTCCTTTGCCAGTACTTCAAAATCTACTTTCTTAAAATCTGATGTTGTTCTTGGTTGCTGAGTTGTTGGCTTGATGAAGGTCATTTGTATTTTCCCCTCTTTGACATCGAAGGCTGACATTAGCCTTGTTTGATTGGTAGGGGTCATTTTCAAATACTGTGCATATGTTTGGGCCTTAAGCCTCTCATTACTAGCCTTGATTTCTTTGTATTTCTCCTTAATATCTTGATCTTTATCTGCAGGCATCCTAAAGGAGGATACCTCAACACTTTGCTACCTCATCAACATTTAAGTCTGTGATGTAGATGGCTCCTGCATACTCCCAGATGGAGTGGTAGGCCTACTTCTTTCAACCTCTGTGTTGGTGACCTCATCTAAGTCATCAGTGAACTCTTGCTCAAAGGCTAGATTGGGATTTTTCCTTTTGTTTGACTCTTGATGTACATCAGAAGTGGGCATTCCTGAAGTGGAAGCCCCTTCTCTGTTCCTTTTTGGGACCTTCTTCTCATTCTAAGGATTTTGCATGACTGGATGAGCACTAGAAGTAGTCGTTGGTTCTTCTGATGATTCTGTCTTGGTTGACTAATCTGGCCTATCTGACTGTTCTGGCACTTGCAAAAAAGAATTCTCATCAAGTTGTTTTTCTAGATCTATTAATGTGTTTTCCACAGCAACTTCAGTACTATCCCTCTCCTCTAAAGTGTTTTCCACGCATTGCAATTGGTTGGCATACTTTTCTATCTCAGGGATGCGGTGGTGGATATAGGGAGCCATCTTATTTTTCTGCCTGCTTTTGTAGATGAAATCCAAGGGATGATATCTCCATATGAAGCTCTGTTTTAGTTTTAATCTCTGAAGGATTAGGTCTGCCTCCTTTCCAGCATCTCTGCTATTACAAATAAAAGGACCCAAATGGTCTTTGATCTTGAGTTGGGATTTCTTTTGGCTTTAACAAAGTTTACCTCATCTGAATTTGTTGTCTACCTATTGTACTCCAGGGAAAATAACCTCTTTGGGAGGTATTTAGGTACTTTGTATGGGGTCAGCTCACAGCCATAAATCCTGATTTCAGTGTGGTTTTGGTACAAGTACCAATCTCCCACCTAATGGTTGATGTTTAGATGAAGGAATCTCCTAATCTAAGGATTGATTCTTGTTGGAGGAGTTCCACTAAGCATGGCCATCACAGGGTGGACAAAGGAATCTACGAATTCATTATATGAGTAGGGGAAGGGATGTTGATGAATCAATGGGGCCCAGAAGATAACTAATCTTGGTTGGCCCTTGGTGTCCAATTTTTGCAAGGTAAGTGGGAATTTGTCTGACTGGTAATATAGAAAAAGGTGATACAAGATAGAGGAGTATTTGAAAACTCTCTCATTACTCATTCTCAGGAACTGTTCATGCATCCTGTCAGCTATGAACTGAACATAGTCATATATGATAGCAGGAGGTTGCCCTAGAGTGTATATGGACATGAAGGCTAAAATAATCTCATCAGTATATTCACTGGTGTTATAACCCAGGACACTAGATATCATATCCACAATACTTCTACACCAAGGAGAAAAGAAAGTTGCTACATATGGAGGGGGGTCTTTGGGGGTATATTTCTCTTCTACGATGAAGGTTTGGTTTATTTGGGCCAATCTTGCAGGGCTAAGTTTGGGATATAAGTCCAACAGGTCTCCAATGGAGAGGGGAGTCAAGTTTTGGCTAGGCTAGAGTTGTAGCATCTCATTTATAGACTCAGCAGTAATGGTGAAAAGTATAGTATGGTTTGGGGAAATGACTACTCTTTGACTAGGTATGTAATTGGGCATGATAGTAGTGTACAATTTTTGGCAAAATATGAACTCTGGGGAACTGGTACTTAGGCAAATTGGACTCCTCCAATCCAGTTTGATCAGCCTGATTCAAGTATCTATCCCTACTTTGTAGTGTGCTTTGAGCAGGGATTCATGGACAGAGGTGTCCTTTATCTGGAAATCCCTATCAGCTAGGGAGGGTGGTCCAGGTCTAAATGGGGTGTAGAGATGGGTCTCACATCCATGGCAATTGGGGCATCCATTCTCAGTTCTTGTGGATTTGAGAATGGGGGAGATAATTTACAGTGTTTTTAGGGAAATGGTGTTTAACACAAAGTGGGTTTAAGTCCTTGATCTTCTTTGATTAATTTTTATCTGTTAACTAAGAAAACTCATCAAATGTTTTTGAAATTGATAAGGTTTCTCGATGAATTGTGGCTTAAATACCTGGAATTGAGGTAAACTAGCTCTGAACAGGGTAGCTGGTGACTACAAATGGTCGAAAAGGGCTTTGTGTACGCTGCAAGGTTGTTTAAGCGTTTTTGGAGTGCAACTGGACATGGGTTGATGGCTTCAAATGTTTGCAGACAACGTGCATGCACGCAGAGGTTTTAGCATTGAATTTTCAAAAAAACAAATGATTTGGGGCTTTTGGCTTTTATGCGCAGAAAAATTAGTCTTGGTAGGTACGGGTGAACAGTGATGGTTTTGTCGCATAGCGGGCAGGCGGTAAATGGTTTCCATCACACCACTTACAAGCGCTCGGTGGTATTGGGGAGAGGCCGCCTGATGCCACTCATCGGTGGACATGTAGCATCGGGGGTTGGTGGTAAAACCACCTTTTTAGGTGGGTATAGTTCGGCAAAGGGGTTGGCCCGAAATGGATAAGGGCCGTAAGATGTGGAGGGAAGTGATCGTACGGCGATTGGGCGGGGAAGTTTCATGGAGGGTAGTGGGGGGCCCAGTGGGCGATTAAGTGAAGCGATATTGGGTTAATGATGGATTAAGGCGCGATTATGCCATCGGGGTGATTTAATGAAGGATTTAATCGGGGTTAATGGTTTAGGGTGGGATTTTAATATTTTTGAGGGATAATCGGTAGCGATATAGTTTATATTTAAACTAATGGGTGGGGTTATTTTATATATAGGAGCTATATATATATGGGAAAATGGGTTTTCATTGCGATTTAATGTAATAAAATTAGTAATTAGTACAAATGAGCAGAAAAGGGGACACAACAATAAGTAAATTCTCTTTTTGTGAATTTTGATGTTTTCACATATTAACATTAATACTTAGGGTAATGTGTTTTTGTGGTTTTTTTAGGAAAAAAGGGGTTTTCCATGGGGGGTGATCACTTTCCTTAGGCAAATAGAGTTTTAACCTTAGGAAAAGGGGGTTTATTAGGGAAATGCGGGGTGGGGGAATGAATTTTCATGAGGGGAATTTAGTACTTGACATCCACAAATCATTGAGCCGAGGATCCAGTCCCTCCAAAAGTCAGAGAGATGCTCTGAGCTTCTTTGACTTAAAGGCTTTAAGTACTTTGAACTTTATTATGAGAAATTAGTAAAGTAAAGTGGTAAAATAAATGAGGGAAGTTAATTAATTCACTTTGTGAATCATTTGCATGCTTGATTGTTCATTCATATCTGAAACTTTTATGATGAGAATGATAAATATACTTTTTGTCTAATCAATCATCATACTTATGCAACCTTTCTTCTACTTACCCATCTACTCATCCTACCATTTTTACTTCTCTTTCTTAGGATGCATTTGAGCTATCGAACCCTTATCAAATATTTTTCTTTCTATTTACAATAGTAAACTAACTAAATCTATCCTTATTACATCCAAGGGCTCAGATTAAACAGTTGAGCTCCTTTATTTACTCTATCTATCTAATTATCTACCAAGATTAAACAGTTTGGTCAAATTTTATTCTCTAACTATAGACATGAAATTGAAAACATGAAATAGCCAAGTTTAAACATTTTGACTATCATGGATTGTGGCAAGGATTACAAACTACACACAATCATTTATTATGCATAAAAAGTAAATAATAGTGGCATTTTGGCTTGCTCACTTTCATGGTCTTTTTTCTTTTCTTGGGGTTCATATATTTCATCTTTTTTTACCCTTTTTGTTCTTTTTGTCCTTTGATTATTCTTTTAGGACATACCCTCTTTAAATTTTTTTATTTTTTTGAATATGGAAAACATTTGCAGAAAGAAAAGGTATGTACATATTACAGATTTAATCTCAGACATTCAAAATTATGAGTCCTATTGGTATAGGAACCTAACATGATCAAGGACTTATGTGTGACTCTTGTCCAGTGCCCTGCAAAGAGCATTTTAATGGACATTATAGTTGCAGACATCCCACCAAAATACGGAATGTTGTTGTCTCGCTCATGGGGACCAAAACTACAGGGATCCTTGCAGTTGGATATGTCTTATGCCACCATATATTTTTGGCCAACCGAGAAAATTATATAGGGAGACGTTGATGAAATACATGGTCAGCAGTGAGGAAAGAAACAAAACTTTCCCATATACTCCATGCATTCAGATATGGACTCCTTCATATTATACAATGCAGAAAATGATAAAAACGAAATCATAGCCAAAGACCTAAAATACAGAACAACTGATAGTGAGAACATATTTCATGAGTCACTTTGGCATTTAGAATTTGATGGGTCTGTCAATAGATTAGGGATTGGTGCAAGAGTGTGGATCCATCATATGGAGAATAATCATGATGAGGGACATGCTTTCAGATTGAACTTCAAGTGTACCAATAACATGGCCAAATATGAAGCCCTAATTCTAGGGATACAATTGGTTAGGAAACTGGGAGCCAAAAGAGTTTCCATCATAGGAGACTAAGAGATGATTATTAAAAATATTAGTGGTGAATACTCTATGAACAATCCTAGGCTTGGTCGATATAGGGATATTGTTCTAGACTTGATCAAAGACCTCTTGGAATCAAACTTTGTTGCCATTCCTAGAAAACAAAACATGCAGGTCCACAGTCTGGCCACTTTTGCTAGTACTTGTAAATTTCCATTTCAACCCAACCATCTGTACACTGCAAAAGTCAGACATAGGCCTATTATACTAGATAACCTCAAGTATTGGCATATTTTCTCCCAAGATTCTGAGATTTACTATTTCATGAACAATGAAGGTGAGTTTCAGAATTGCAAGATAAATATTGACTCTACAATAGACAATAATATGGAAAGTAACATAGATGTAAATATTTTAGATGTAGCTAAACCAACTAAATTTACTAGAGTAGAAATAGATATTTTAGAAAATGTAGAGATAGATGAAATAATGGATGATGATCCAGAGATTCTTAATTTGAAGAACATTTTTTTTCCAATGGGATTAGTCCCTTTAGAGGATTTATTTGACTCTAATGATGTAGCTAGGAAACCTAAAATGGAACCCCTAAGAGCAGACATAGAAGAGTGTAATATAGGAACTGAGGATAATCCAAAGCTCATTAAGATATCTAAAGCCTTACCTCCAGAGCAAAAGGTAAAATATATTAATCTGTTTAAAGAATACCAAGATGTTTTTGCTTGGAGTTATGAAGACTTAAAGTCTTATGACACCAGCATAATCCAACACAAAATACCCCTAAAAGAAGATCATAAACCTTTCAAACATAAACTTAGGAGGATAAACCCAGTTCTTATTCCATCCATAGAGAAAGAGGTTAAAAGAATGTTTGATGCCCAAATAATAGCCCCCATTAGATATTCGGATTGGATTTCAAATTTAGTTACCACTAGGAAAAAGACTGGAGAAATTAGACTTTGTGTAGATTTTAGAAACTTAAACAAGGTCTCTTTAAAAGACAACTACCCCTTACCAAAAATTGACCATATCCTTCAAAGGGTAGTGAGATCTTCCAGAATCTCCCTACTTGATGGATTCTCTAGCTATAACCAGGTCTTGGTTCAACCAGAGGATTAAGCCAAAACTGCATTTACAACTCCTTGGGGTACCTTCATGTATTTGAAGATGCCCTTTGGACTAATGAATGCAAGTGCCACAATTTAGAGAGCTATGGATATAGCCTTTGCAAAGGAGATCCATGATTTCTTAGTAGTATACCAAGATGACATTACTATCTTCTCCAAATCTAACAATCAACACCTAGATCACTTAAGGAAAGTATTCATCAAATGCAGGAAATTTGGGATTTCTTTAAATCCTAAAAAGACACTTTTCAGTCTAGAAGAGGAAAAGTTGTTAGGACACATCATATCTAAATATGGGATTAGGATAGACCCTACTAGAATAGAAGCCATTTTGACAATTTCCCATCCCCGAAACATTAAAGAGCTACAGTCATTTCTAGGCAAAATTAATTTTCTTAGGAGATTCATCTCAAATCTAGTAGAAATAATTAGGGAGTTAAATAACATGCTAAGAAAGGACTCAGCAATTAAATGGACAGTGGAGGCCAAATAATCCTTTGAAGCTATTAAGGAAGCTTTAACCAAAACTCTAGTCCTGATTAGTCCCGACTTTAACAAATATTTTATTATTTTTTCTTTTGCTTCAGAACACACCATATTAGCAATCTTGCTGCAAAAGAACAACCAAGGATATGAACAACCAATAGCATTCTTTAGTAAACCCCTAAGAGATGCCTCACCTAAATACAATATCATGGAAAAACAAGCATTATCTTTAGTAAAGGATATCAAAGACTTCAGAGTATACATTTTGTACTCTCACATAATTGCTTGTGTTCCAAATTCTATAGTTAAGGACATTTTGACACAAAATGGGCCTGAAGGGAAAAGAGGCAAGTGGATTGCCACAATATTGGAATATGACATAGAGATAAAGAAAACTAAGCTTATAAAATGCCAAGGTTTAGCCAAACTCATGGCTGAATCGAACTGTCAGGCCCTTGATATCAACTTCATGAGTGCCCTTGATGATTAGGAGGAGATGGCAACTCCACAGATCAATGAACCTTTTACTGATTCACCATGGTATGCAGATATTACATTTGTATTACTAAACCTACAAGCTCCTCCTGGATTGACAAGAACTAAAGCTAGATTCTTAAAAATGAAGTCATTAAGATATTGTATTGTAGATAATGCATTGTTTTGGAAGGATAATAGTGGTATTCTTTTAACCTGATTATTGAAAGATGAAGCTAACAAGATTTTACAAGAGTTTCATGTAGGGGATTGTGGAGGACACTTGTACTGGAAGAGTACTGCTAACAAAATTCTGAGGGTTGGTTTCTATTGGCCTACTTTGTTTGTAGATGTTAAAAAACATGTGACCTCTTGTCATAAATGCCAGATTTTTGAGGGAAAGAGAAAACTTTTACCCTTGCCACTTAAGCCAATTTCCACTGAAATTCCATTTCAACAATGGGGATTAGACTTCATTGGAGAAATAAACCCAACCTTCTCAACTCAACACAAGTGGATTTTGATAGCCACAGACTATTTTACCAAATGGATAGAGGCCATACCTTCTAGGCAAGCCACAGACACTGTAATAATCTCCTTCCTAGAGAGTAATATCTTGTCAAGATTTACATGTCCCCAGAAGCTCATTACTGATAATGCAGCTACCTTTAAATCCAAAAGAATGATAGATTTTTGTAACAAGTACCACATCACCCTTGGCCATTCCACATCCTATTACCCTCAAGGTAATGGACTAGTAGTGTCATCCAACAAAAGCCTAGTCAATATTATTAAAAAATTGTTGGAAGATAACAAAAAGACATGGAACAAGAAGTTATTCAATGCCTTATGGGCAGATAGACTGACTTCTAATAAGTCCATTGGAACATCACCCTATCAGCTGGTTTATGGGATGGATGCAGTTTTCCATCATCCTTGGGAGTGCCAATGATGAAGGTCATCGAGGAATTACAAGTGGAACCAAATTATATTCATAGTAGAATAAATCAGACCATACACCTGCAGGAGACCAGAGAAGGAGTATATGTAAAATCACAGGTAATCCAGGAAAATATCAAGAAAGTCTTTGATAAAAATACCAAAGCAGATGATTTTTACATAGGAGATAAAGTTCTCAAGTGGCATTCAAGGAGAGAAGACAAAGGCAAGCATGGAAAATTTGATTTTTTGTGGTAGGGGCCTTATGGCATTTATGGCTATAGAGGCAACAATGCCTTTTTGTTGACAAACATAGATGGATCAAATCTACCAGGAGGACCTGTTAATGGTAGAATGTTGAAGCATTATTTTTCCACTGACTCACAATAGTTCACTTTACTTTGCATCATTGTACATAACATTGCAGAGTGTAGATTGGATTTGATGGTAATCCTTTGAAGTTGAAGCTTGGAGAGAAGGCCCTGAGCTTTGAGGGATTTACTGTCATAAGTATCAATAAAGCCAAAATCACAGAAGGACAGTTCACAAGGTAACTACATTCACAATTCAAAGGCTACTGATCTTCATAGTTCTTGACATTTCACCAAAAAATGCCATCCCTGTGTGGAGCCACTGTTAGAGTCCTATAATGATAGGATTCATAATTTTGAATTGACTGAGGTAAACTCTTGTAATATTGTACATACCTTTGCTTTCTGCAAAATTTTTCCATATTAAAATAAAAAATGTAAAGAGGGTATGTCCTAAAAGAAATATCAAAGGACAAGAAAAATAAGAAAAGATAAAAAAATTGAAAAAACATGAACCCCAAACAAAAAATAGATCATGAAAGTGTGCAAGTCCAAGTGCCACTACTTTTTACTATTAATGCCTTAAATAATGGTTGTGTGTAGCTTGTCCCATATGCCACAACCCATGATAGTCAAACTCTTTGATCTTGACTATTTCATGCTTTGAATTTCATGTTTACAGTTAGCGAATAAAAATCTGACAAAACAGTTTAATCTTGGCAAATCATTAGATAGGTAGAGAAATAAAAGGAGCTCATCAATTTAATCTGAGCCCTTGGAAGATATAAGGTTAGAAGTAGGTGGTTTTTTTTATAAAAGAAAAGGAAAGAAAATGGTTTACTAGCTTAAGTGCACCCACCAAAGTGAAGAAAAAATGTTAGGGTGGGTAAAAGGGTAAGTAAAGAAAGGTTGCAAAAATAAAAGTCATTTGGAGCATAAGCACTACTATCATACTTAATTATGTGTTTCAAGTGTGCAGGAGCAATTATCAATGAAAAACGCGTGCTCATAAGCTGATTTGCCTAACTCCCCCTTCATTGCATTTCACTCCCACTATATGCTCACTAACTTCCCTTTTACCCCTTCATGGCTTATGAAAACCCCTTCCCCCTCATTTTCACTCATACCCCTTAGTTTCACACATTTCCCTAGTCAATTACTCCTAAAATCCATTCCCCTAAGTGTGAAACCCCTTTCCCCCATTTTAAAATCATGTTTTCACTTCAATAATTACCCAAAACCCCTCTAAACCCTTTATCATAACTCTAAAAAACCCCTCACCTCACTAACTCCTCCACTTAACCAATTTCCTGACTAAACTCGAGTTTAACCCACCACCCTGGTGAGGTAAACTAACCATGCTACCCCTAAAACTCCACATTTTAATTAATCTGCACTTAGACATGGGTTAATTACTCTAAACTGTAATTAAAACCCATGGGTCCCGCTAACCTCCGCCCCATTGCCCGACCATGCAACTTTCCCAGGCGATGGTCATCCAATCATCCACCCCCAGATCCAACGGCCATCACCCATATCGCACTCTCGCAATGTCCCACCTTTAATAGCCCAAGAGCACACGATATGGGTTGTTTTGCTCGGGGCCCATTTGCCTACGTGTCAGCCTCTGGCATAGATCGTGTTCAGTTGGTAAAATACTGCCCAACCCCCATAAGCAGTGCGATGGCCTCCAAAACCACCTCCCCACCAAAGTGAAAACCAATGCTGTTCATAAAACATTTTTTCCCCACCATTTTTCCAACCGTTCATGGTTAAAAGCCTTCCAACCCTCATTTTCACCCTTTTTTCGTTCAAATTGCACTGTTGAACCTCTAAAGCACCTGCGCCTTCCAAAATCTTGTGACTAGCTATCAACTATCAGAGCCTTTTGACGCCACCACTACACACCATCCTAGCTGTTGAAGCCCTCTGCAAGCCCCAAATGAAAACCAGTTGCAGCCTTGACTGTAAATTCCAAGTATTTGAACAAGAACCAATCACCCTCTCTTTAAATAAAGAACATTAAATTCTTAAAATAACTAAAATAATTCGATTAATTGCAATTTAATTGAGAGTCTCCCATTCCCAAAGTACTAGAACCCCAACCTGCAAACTGCTCATACCCTACCCTGGTTATTCAATTACTGAAATTTCACTCCCAAAGCCATATAAAGCCCAATTTTCCATAATTTATTACAAAGATGGCTACCCCAACCTCCTTGGATGTCTGACAAGTGACAACCCCTCATTTATACATTGACCATTTGGCCCTAGCAGATAGGGATTTTCAAATCAAAGACACAGTCACCTCAGGCAACCTTTTGAGAATCCATTGTTGGGCCAAGGATCAGTTCCCAAACCATGCTGATGATATAAACCTTTGGGAATCCTGTTTACCCAAGAATACATTCCTAGAAGTCCATCCATTCCCAGACATAGTACACTTTTTCCATGCCTGTTATGTTCCAAGCTGTAGGGCTATTAAGGCACCAAACCATGAAATATTATTCACCATCACTACTGAATCCATAAACCAAATGTTGCAAATCCAGTCTACTCCTAATCTGACTCCTTTGTCCATTGAAAACCTATTGGACCTATACATCACATTGGACCCAACCAAAATCAAACAAACATTTCATAATTTCATCATTGAGGAGCGCCATACTCCTAAAGACATTCCACCCTATGTTTTTGCTATTTTTTCAGAGACTGGCAGGAGAATAATCACCATGATCTCAAGCATCCTAGGATTCACATCAGACAAATTTGTGGATGAGATAATCATGGCCTTCTTGTCCATTTTCACTCCAGGCTAGCCTCATGCCATTATGTATGATTATGCCCAGTTCATTGTAGACAAAATGCATGAACAATTCACTAGATTTCCCACTAAAAGACTCTTCAAATACTCTTCAGGGTTGTTTCATATGTTTCTGCATTATCGGACAAATAAATTCCCTTTGAAGATCCAGAAATTGGACAACAAGGGAAAGGAAAGATTAGTCATCTACTAAACACCCTTGGTCCAGAGGTATAACACAACATTCACATACAAAGACTAATATTCAACCTAGAATTAGTACTGAGATCAAGAGAGTACTGCAATTGGTAAAGAATAACAGAGTAGGAGACTAGTACCTCTACCAGAATCATACTGAAATCAAGATCTATGGTTATGAGTTACCCCCCTACAAATTGCCTAAGTATCTCCCAATGAGAATATTTGCCCTGGAATACTTCAGGCAAATCATAAGTGTAGATGAAGTCAACTTCCTAGCTACTAGGAAGAAGACATAGTTTAAGATGAAAAACCAAATGGGACCTTTCATCTGCAACACTAGAGAGGCTAGAACTGAGGGTGATAATATGCTTCAAGACATGAAAATCTAGCATAGTTTCATTTGGAACTGTGATCCTCATGGGGTTGTGAACAAACTCAGACAAAAGGTCAAGTTGGGACCTTACATCCACTACCCCATGTCTGACATTGAACAGTATGCTAATCAGTCAGAATGGGTAGAGAACACATTGATAGATATGGATAGCACAGTGGTGGATGTGGAGAACACCATGATTGACTTGGAGAAACAATTTGACCAAAGTTCTTTCTTGTAGGTCCCAAAGTTGGAAGAGCCAATGAATATCCCTCCCATCATTCAGACTCCTGTCAATGAGGAGAAGAATCCCAAAAGAAATAGGGAGGAAGCATCAAGCTATGCCATGGAGACCACTGGTCAGCAGTTCCAACTAAGAAAAAGGCCCAAATTGACTCTTGTGTCTGAACAGGAGGAAAACATTACATCAACAAAAATGATTGATACTGATCCAATGGGGCAAAGGAGTAGACAAACAACTGAGACTTTTGCATCAGCAGAAACACAACAACCCTCTTCTTCAAACACACAAATTATACAGGGACAGAAAAGTGTGGAGGTGTCTTCCTTTGTCAAGCTAGCTAACAAGGAAGCAGATACCAAGAAAAGATTCAACGAGATTAAAATGAGGAATGAAAATCTCAAGGCAGACACTTATGCCAAGTACTTGAAGATGACACCACCGAATCAAAATAGATTGATGTCAGCTTTTGACATCAAAGAAGGAAAGATGCAGGTGTCTTTCCTACATCCTACTGTACAACAACCTAAAACCACAACAGACTACAAGAAGACCAACTTTGAGGTCTTATCCAGGGATGTGCATCCCATAGATCAAATAGAATTTCACAAGTAGGATGGAGAGATGATCTACTCCACACTCATAGCAAAAGCAATGGCAGCATTCAAGCTCAATGAATCATTAGACAATGTGACAGCCCAGTACAAACTAGAAAAATCATCTTCTAGTGCCAAAGACACAAGGATGAAATCCTTTGAAGACCTGATCATTGAGCTGGGCCATGACCCAAAGGACATCAAGGTTGTTGAACAGTTAATTAAGAAAAAAATGAAGACATTGCAGCCCTTAAGAAAGAACTCAAGCTGCCTCAATCACAACACCCTCAAACAAAAGAAGTCTCAGAGAGCCAAACAAATCATGAAGAGATGATGGAATTGGTGCTACAACTCAATGACCAATTGAAGGAAATGCAAAAGGAACTAGATAGCTTGATCTAGCTCAAACAAGCTAGTCTAGACAATGCTCCTCCAACTTTCATTCCTACAGTGACCACAGTTGTGCCTTCCACATTGGCAGCAACATTAGCTCCCACTGGTCTAATGGCCACTACATTGCCAACAGCAACAACAACTACATCAGCAATGGCATCAACATCAACAGGTACCACAGGTGATGAAGCAAATAGGCTGGTCAGGGCAATGGAAGAAATGTCCATTAAGACCAATGAAATGAACAAGTTAAAAGAGAAACTTACTAGCCTGGAGACATATTGCAGGTTAGCCCAGATCATGCATAAGTAAGAACAATAGAAGGCTACCAGAATGAATGAGAGAGTGAAAAGCTTGGAGAAAGAGTTAACACTGAGTGAGCCTTTGGTAAAGGCCAAACAATTATTATGGGCCAATATAATTGACTCTATCAATGATATTTGGCCATCTATCTAGGTCATTTTTGAGTATATAAACTTAGTCAAACAAGCTACAGAAGCCATCCAGAATGTCAAAAAGAGCTTGGAGAAATTCCAGAGGAAGCAGTAAGAATTATTCAATTCCTCAACTCCAAGAACAAATATGAGCTACAAGAACTTGACATACCTGGTAGGAAAGGTACCATTTTGGAAGTCAAGAGGGTCCTAGCCAAGAGAAATTTAATGTTAAATTTAGAAGATATGTGTCAAACCATGCAACTAACTGTTGACAGGTTTGTGACCAAGTTTGAGATTTTGAGAGAAAAGGGACTAACTAGTCCCTTAGTCATAAATGATAAATTGATGACACGGGAGGACTACAACAAGAAACTTAGAGAAGTAGCCAGAGAACAGGCAAATACCTCATCAATGAGTGGTATACCAACTGGCAGAGTATTATACCAGACTTTTTAAAATCTGTTTTACCTCCAACATGAGGTGAAACACTTATTTATTAATAAGCCTACTATTGCCAAATATACAGAGGCTGATGAGATATATAGGAAAATGTTCAACATCCAATTACTAGATGAAGAAACATGGCAAAAAATTTATGATTTATTGTAGTAAAATCAGAGTAAAAATATAAGTGTATAGTAAAAAGTAAATGAGCATGGTTAAAGGATGAAGACAGGTTATCACAGTCAAAATGTATCAGGTGAAAGAGTATCAAATGAAAGATGAAAGTCAAACAGACTATCCAGCGTGAAAGCCAAATAGCCTGCCAACATAAAGGGCTAAAAATCAAAGCATAACAGCCAGCAGAACCAAAATAACAGGGACAACATGAAACAGTTCAATAGTTGTCTCTATCTTCTTGCAAGAAGATATTTCTTTTTTCCTAGATTAGTTCAGAATATAGTTTCAGATATTTTGTAATTCCTTTTGTATAAATACATCAAAATTCGAAGTATTGTGGTGGATTATTTTAAATTTGTAGAGTCATTTTGATCTTAAACTTGAGGGTGAATGTAACCATTTTCAAGTCAATAGAGTGGAGCAAGTAATAAAGCCTTTTGCTACAGGATTCATGAGATGATCCATTTGCAGTGAAGTACTTTATTTATGTGATTTAGTTATCTTTCTTATGTGTTTTCATAATCTTAAATGTGTTCTAAAATATAAATGAATTAACTACAAATATCACTCAAAATTTGTTTAATTACAATCTGTTTTACACATTTAGTCATTTACATGTTTTTTGATGATACCTGGATCTGATAATCCTTGATTTCTCTCCCATCTTAGTTGATTTCTTTCATTCCTTCCAAAGTCCAGCCTAGGGAACCCTTAATTGCTCCTTTGATCCAATTTGAAGCCATTCACCATTTAGCCTCTGAGATATGTAGTAACTTATCTATCTTTCCCTGAAGACGCTGTTATAGAAATGAATCCAATCTTGTTTGTTAGACATCTAACTCCATAGCCCAATGGAATAAGCCAAACATTTTTCCATCTAAGTAAAGTGATCCCACCACCAAATTTTCAAAACAAAACCCAAGTGCAAGCAACAACTAGCCTAAAATCATCTTAACTAAAACAAAGTTAAATTATAAAGAGAGAGCCCTCTCTAAGCATCAGGAAGGCTAGGTCCTGATCTCCAAAAGTGGTTTGTGGTTACCTTAGTTTTTCTTTATTCTTACTTCAAAATAATTATTAGAGTGATAACAGATCCTGTTCAAAGATAAGATTGTACAACAGGATGATGAAATGGTCAGTTAGCCTTGCCATTACTCCTCGATAGCTGCAGTTCGAAATGAACTTGCAATATATGTTGATGGAAGTCTCTTTTGGTGTCCATGTCCAATTCATGCTAGGAAACTATTTTTGGGCATAGATTGCATCTAATAAGTATGTGAACACGTAAAACCTTGCTTTCTCATTCTTGGACGGATTCCAAGTGCTAGTCACATGGATCTTCAGTTGATGAGCCAACAAATCTGACCAGTTGAATGGCTTCGCATCACTCACCAACTCGTCCAATACAACTACGCAACCTTCAAGAAAGGTTTTTGTGCTCTCTTGACCGTATATTTTGTATGAAAAGATGATCAAGATTTGATAAGCCTTCTTGAGAGACTTTATCTTGTAAAGATAATTGGGTGTCTATCTAAACTTTGATGGCTCTTTCACCCAACGCTTGACGATATTGCTATTTTTCACAAATCTATGGGTGGAATAGGAGAATGAGTCCATGCGCTTCACCATTTGGGGTAAATGATACATCTGCTGAAATTTCTCCACTCTAAAGGTGGCAAGCTCTATCCTGCTAGCACTGCTCAGTGTCATGGTCTGTTCATCTGTGTGTGAGATAATCTAGCTGATAATTTTCGCACATGGGAAGGAAGGGTACCTGCATGCAAACTTGTATAAGCCTAACCGTTGGATACCGATATACACCTACCAATCCTCTAAGTCTTCCTTAAATTCCTCTGCAAAATCATATTTGATTTTATGGCATGTTAATTTTGTGCCCTTCTCAATGAACAACTGAGTATCTACATAAACTGGTAGATCAACGGATATCTACTCAATTGCTTCTCCAGTACTTCTCTCATGGTTTCCTTTGATGCAACTCTCTTGGATGCCATGTTAACTGTAACTACTTGAGAGATGCTCAACAATTGTTGAACCTGTGGGACAAAGAAGACACTCATGGCACACAAATGTTAGCTCAAAAATCAAAGCAACTTCATGACAAGATTAAGCAACAAACCAAGCTCATCATGGGAAGGACTACACAATTATGGTTGGTAGAGGTCATTGGCTGATTACAGGAACTGCGCATTGCACAATCCCAACAGCCAATCGGGAAGCTTGCTTACTCGAACTACAAAATGCACAGTTCAGTTTGGGAAAGGTTGGGAGAGGTTGCTCATTGCATAGTCTTGGTGGCCAGACTGGGAGGCTAGCTCCTGGAACTGCGTAGTTGGAGCCCAGACAGGACAACTTCTATGCAATTCTAGAACCTAAGGCAGAAGCCTTGAGCTCCCAAAATGTGCAGTGCATGCAAGGAAGTGCAAGGTCCGGGGAAGGGGAGCCCAGATCTGCCCAAGGCGAGTGTGAAATTGAGTAGATCTAAAGGATGGTATGATTCTGAGTGCATATCTAATTAAGTGATGATGCATGAAAGTGAAACAAATTAAATAATAAATCAAATTGAAGGAAAATGAAGCATGTGAAAAGTGAGTTGTTGCAACAACGAATGTTGGTGCAAAAATGGGAAAATACATGTGACACTTGAGACAGGCAATCTAAAACTTGGAAAGACACTTCTACTAACTAAAACAAGTTAAGACAGTAGAATTTGTTCATAGAAACAAGTGAAACAACACTCTCACAAGCTAAACAACAAAAAGCTACAGAAAAGTGAAAAAAGGCTAGAAAATCCAAACTCATTCGGAATAGTGACAACGATCACACCGAAGGTTCCTTGATCTCCTCAAGAATGCCATAGCTCCAAGATTAAATGTGCAAATGAGCTTTGGAAACATCGATTAAATAGATTCAGTCAAGTTAGCTTATATGATACGAATGCCAAAAATTAAGGGAAAAGTGACAGTTGGTAGCAATTTCCAGAATAACTCAAGTTCCTCATTCACAGTGTTAAAAATAGAGCCCTTGTTTTTAGGGATGATTTTTGCTTTTTATTTTTTTCTTTTACGGGAAAAATTTCCATGCATTACCTGGAGAGATTGCACAGTTCTAGGAAGAACTGGGAAACTCTATGGTTCATGCACTGAGCAGCTTTTGAGCATAAAGTCTTATGCAAAATTTTTGGGTTGAGTGGCTTTGGGCTACCTCTCATGTTCTACACAATTTGCCATCTCAAGGCTAGATTTCATGTGGTGCTACATAATTCTTGAGCTCAAGGCTCACTGTCAACTTGGACTACACAATTCCCCAGAGAAAGGTTAGTTTCCCTGAAGGATTGCATAGTTCTCTGAGGCAAGCCGAGAACTAGGTTAACACCAATTCAAGAGATTAACTTGTGTGTTAGACATTAAACCAAGTAAGCAAACACAAGCCAATATTCAAATTATTAGGCTCAATCGAAGCACGAGTACCTCGATCGGTGCAAAATGAGCTACTGAGGTTTAGAAGGGAGGCTCCAAAATGAAGCATAGGAAAAAATTTGGAGGGTGGTTATAGTTGCTACAACACTCTCCAAACTACTTAATCTCCAACAAATTCTAGAAATCTACATAAAATCTTTTCTCTAAGATTTTACAAATTAAACAAATAATAAATACAAAATAGAAGATGCTCCTACATCAAACAACTTCCTTAGTCCCTTGACACTTGTTGGGGGAGGGAAACAACAACATGGGATCTTATACTCAAACACCATGAACATGTGATTTTCCAACATAAAGGAGCATGGATGGCATGTGATGCCTCTATCATAAAAAATTTAAAACAAGTGTGCTATGATCTTATTGAAGCTTCTAAAGATCAAGAGCATTGAACAATTACTTGAAACAAATGCAATAATTTTGTATCGGGTCCTTATCCTGTAAGTGGGATGCAGGCACGATAAGTATGTTTTGTGCACTAGATATGCATATTGAGGTAATAATATTATCAAATGGAAACAATGTCCTTAATCGCTATTGAACCTTATCAAGCTCAAGTGCCATGAACAACACCTATATTTAACCATGACACAATAACTCTTTATGATTTCCTTAGTCATGGGAACCACTATGATATCTTCAACATTATGGATTAGTCTTAATTCCATGAGAATACTCCAGGGAATGAAACAATACCTTCCAAATCAAAGCCTTTCTTCTTAGGCTCAAGTTCCTTGGAGAAGCCATTAGATGTCAACATTTAACCGATGTTAATTATCTATTGTCTCTAAGGGTTTTATGGGTGTCATCACCTTTCTACACCATGAATGCATTTAGAGATCATAAATGGACTTATGTCCTGAATGATTCTTTTCAAACTCATTCACTGTGAATAACACCTATTATGAACAAGCTTCTAAGGATATATTATTAAACACATCCTTGAATAAACACCCAAGATGCTGACTCAATATCTCTAGCCTATCGATATCTCTAGCATACCATAAGGATACAAGAACCATGATTAAACAAAAATAATTACATGAAATAATATGTAATGGAGGACCACACGATGGATCATTCTCAATGCTATAGTTATGGTTCCTTAGTGTTTCAGTGTGATACATGTTCCACGCATAGGTTTTAGGCACTAGAAAAGAATGAGCTTGCACTAGCACTTTACTATGATTTTTTTTAGGTAAAATCTCTCTAAATATCATTATTTTAGGTGATTTAATTGAATATGAATATATGTATAAAGTTTTAAAGTAGTGGGATTCTATCACATGTATGATAGTTTAATTCTTTCAAAGGTGGCTCTTATCCTCAACCACTCCACGTGAGATTTTTATGACTTGATGGGTAATAAACCCCACACAAACTAATTGGCCTACACATCATGGGTATTATTGTTAACTTATATATGATTATATAATTTGTATTAAACTAAGGGTAGACCGAGTGGTTGAGATGGGATATTAAATCCCTTACCACCAGTGTTTGATTCCCCTAAATGACATGCTTAGCCTGTATTGATTCAAGGAGTAAGCGTACTGAGCATCTCAACTCTTGCTTAGTCACTGGGTAGTCACTATCAAGATA
>APFE030053414.1:94314-105497 GCA_000404065.3 Pinus taeda
TTTTTAGTGGAGAACTTCTGGGGGATGATGTAATCAGCTGACCTTGTTCCTTTAGGCAGTGAAGCAACACTTTTAGGGACTTAGGAGTCCTCAGTTTATGGACATTTATGATTAGGGTTGAACTGCCCACAAATTTCTATAACAGAGGGTCACATCATTTCATTTTTCTGGTCGACAGAAAATATAGCCACATTTTTTTCCAAACTTTTAGTTTAATTCGACCAAATTAATTTTCCATTTATTTTAACGGACTTTGACGACAAACACCAGTTCAACCGAACATGTTTTTAGTTCAGCCAAACTACTTTATCCTGCAACTTTGCAACAACTCGGCTCTGGTAACCTTTCTCCAACTTTGAAATAGTTAAACTCCATCAAATTTGGTGAATTTACTTTCAGAACCAATACCAGCATTTGTACAATTGAATCTATTTTCATTGGATATAAATTTTATGGAATTTCATAGATATTTTCTAATTTTAATTTATTTTTTAATAAAATATGTGCGAAAAAATTATGAAGGTCATTATAATTCAGTGAAATCAAAATTTTGTATCTTCCAAAATACACTGTAAAAAATATGAAAAAATTATGGTTCATTACATGGTCTATCTTCTGTAATGGGTACACTTTATATTTTTAGTTATTAACTAATATGTTGAAAAAATTGACATTATGCTAAACATCTTCAAAATTTGCAGTTTTTTCATATTGGTTCAATTCAAAAAATTCTAGTAATTATGTGTGCGTCAGTTGGTTTTGTAAATATAACGATATCAAAGTAGAGTTTTTCTAGATTGTTGCAACACATTTTTTTTTTCAAAAATGCCAAGTTAACAAAGAATAAACTAGTGCCAAAAAACATGACTTTTTATGAATCCCTTGATTTTTAAAGAACACACAGTCAAACAATTGCTAAGTTGACATATCAAATGTGAATAAAAAATTCCAAAAAATAAGTAATAGAAAGCTAATAAAATTTCTAACAAATTTTCTTTTTATTGTAAAATGAAATTCTAAACAGAAAATTGCTTTGGCTTGCTGAATGTTGAAGAACTTCTAAAAAATAAAAAATAAAATTCTCAAAAAAGGGAAAACTTCACATTTTCACCATGTATCAACACCAAACACCATGGGGGTGCTTCTTCATGTAGTTAGACCCCTTATGGAGTAATAATTGTAAGGATTCCAAACAGTAAATATTCCATGCTAGTCATTTTAAAGAAGCAGGAAACCCAAAAATTCATTTGGTCTCATCACTCCTTCCTTTTGTACAAGTGGTAGTGCCAATTTTGGCTTAAAAGAAAATATCACCTCCAATAAGGAAACATCTCGATAATCTCCATTATATTGATATATACTTCAATTATGGTGGTGACATAGAGATCACTAAGATATATGTTTCTGTTGTGTAAGAAAATGAGGTAATGATTGATGGATTCCTATGTTTTTCCAAACCTAACTTTTCCCTTTATCTTAGTTTATCAACATTTTCAAGGGTTTGTTCTTTCCTATGAAACTTTCATTCTTGATTACATCTATTGTTAATATTCACATGGACATCACACAACAAGAACTTGGCCAAACTTGTCCTGTCAATGACACTAAACAACAAAGATATTGCAACAATAACATTTCGCAATAAATGTTTATGTTTGTGTAGATAAATCCTTGATTTTTAGATATAATACAATTGAGATTTCTGTTATTTTCATTTTATAAAGGGAGAGAAGAATGTGCAAATGTTATCAAAGTGAACACATAATACCACATGTTCTTTTTATCATGCACAAATTAATAATATGTGTGTTAATAATATGCATGCATTTTTATTAAAATGTTGACCTTGAAAACATTATTTATATTCTTAATAAACTTCTAATGATCTGCCATATATATTAGTTTGTGAATAAGGTACCTACAAATCCAATAGGGAGAGTTGAGAAATTCAAATTATTAACATGTCATGGTTATCATTTTCCTCTAACTTGTTATGGGTTCCATTACTAAGTCAAGATCGTTGAATGAGTCCCTGACCCTTCTTGGGCTCAAGAGTCTTGAATGAGTCATCATATCAACACATGAGTTCTTTATAGGCATTATATGTAGGCCTTCAAGTGGGATATGTGTGACGTGTAATTTGTGTGCACTAAAAGTGTGTGTGGACACCTAGACATGATTAATGGTGTAAACAAGGTCCTTAAGTCATAATTAAACCTTCTCAAGCTCAAGTGCCATGAAGAAACCCTCGACTCAATAACATGATCCATCATTAGGGTTCTTTTCCCTATGGGTTGGATGGATGCCATTAAAATTATTCATGCATTTTGGATGGTCTTGAGGCTTTGAACATTGTTCTGTAATAGGGAAATAACTTCCTTAGTACCTTGACATTGGTTGGGGGAGGGAAACAACAACATGGGATCTTATACTCAAACACCATGAACATGTGCTCTGACCAACATAAAGGAGCAAGGATGACATGTGATGCCTTTATCATAAGAAATTTAAAACAAGTGTGCTAGGATCTTATTGGAGATTCTAAAGATCAAGAGAAATAAAAAAGTATTTGAAACAAATGTAGGAATTTTGCATGGGGTCGTTATCATGTAAGTGGGATTAAAGCACCATAAGTATGTTTTGTGAACTATATATGCATGTTGAGGTATAAATATTATCAAATGGAAACAATGGCCTTAATCCCTGTTGAACCTTCTCAAGCTCAAGCACCATGAACAACACCTATATTTAACCATGACACAATAACAATTTATGATTTCCATGGTCATGGGGACTACTATGATATCTTCAACATCATGTATTAGTCTTAATTCCATGAGCATACTCAAGGGAATGAAACAATACCTTCCAAATCAAATCCTTGCTTCTTAGGCTCAAGTGCCATGGAGAAGTCCTTAAATCTCAACATCTACCTGATGCTAATTATATATTGTCTCTAAGGGTTTTATGGGTGCCATCACCTTTCTACTCCATGAATGCGTTTAGAGGTCATAAATGGTCTTATGTCCTGAATGATGTTTTTCAAAATCATTCACTGTGAATAACACCTATTATGAACAAGCTTATAAGGATATATTATTAAACACATACTTGAATAGACACACAATACGTTGACTCGATATCTCTAGCCTATCATAGGAATACAAGAACCATGATTAAACCACAATAATTCCATGAAATAATATCTAATATAGGACCACACCATGGATCATTCTCAAAACCATACTTATGGTTCCTTAGTGTTTGAGTTGCTGCATGTTCCACACATAGATTTTAGGCACTACAAATGGGCTTCAGCATCTAAACATGATGTTGGGATATTATTGAATCTTCTTATGCTTAAGAGCCTTGAATGAGTCTTGAAACTAACACATGAGTCATTTGTAGGGGTTCTTTATAAGCCTTCAAGTGGGATATGTGTTCCATGAGTAGGTTTTTTGCACTCAAAATGCATTTAGATGCCTCAACATGGTCAAGGGATTAAGAAAAGGTATTAATCCATAAGTGAGCCTTCTCAAGCTCAGTTTCTATGAAAAAATCCTTACATAGTGACACAACCCCACACTAGGGGTTATTTGACCTGTGAGTTGGACATCAGTGCCATTAATATGTATCACATATCATGGTTGTGTATTAAGGACCTAATAATCGTAATGGTAGGAAATCAACATCCATAATTCATTGACATTTGTTCAAGGATGGAAATAATAAAATCAAATCCTAAAAATTATTTCTTACGCTCAAACACCATGAACATGTCCTCATATTACCACATGAGAGAAAGGATTTTTTTATAGGGCCTTGACCATAACCAAAGACTATAAATTAGTGTCATATTATCTTATTGAAGCTTCTTGGGATTAAGAGCTTGGAATAAGTGCTTGAACCAACACGATTTTGGCCTATGAATGGGATACATGCTCCATGAGTAATTTTTTTGCATTAGAAACATGGATTGAGACATAGACATGGTGAGGGGGGAATAATGACCATAATATCTGATTGAATATTCTCAAGTTACAACACCATAAACACCACCTAGAAATAATAACAAAATCCCTCTCTACTAAGCCTTTCACATTCAAATTGAGTATGGGTGCCATTATGAGGTCTTGGGCATCATGGATGGACCTCATGTACATTACCATGTTTGAGGGATGAAAATAATAGACTTAAGCCCTTAATATTTCTTCATGATGTTAGGCACCATGGGTGAGTCTTGAAACCATCATTCTAGACCTTTGTTGGTTATCAGTTTCCACTATGGGTGTTATGGGAGAAATGATTAGTTTAGTTGTGCACCAAGAATTGTCTTAGAGGTATAACCTAGGTCATAAAATGACAACAATGTCCGTGTGTCGTAAATGATGCTTATCGATATCAATTTCTAGGAAAGACACTTGAAATCCCTAAAAAATGCATCTCTTAATCATCTTGTAATTGTGAGTTGTTTGCTAAGAGGCTTTAAGATGTTTTCAATAACGTTGGTGGGTATTTGCATTTTGACAATGGTCATGGTAGTATAATAAGGACCTTTGGCATTTAACAAGCTTCATGGGTTGAAGGATGGTGAGGATGTATGAAAACACCATTAGGACCTTTCTATGGGATATTTGGATTCTATGTCATATATGCCTTCCTTATATTGGTTTCATGCATTAATGATTTTTCTAAAGGCCTAGGCTATAGCTAAACAGAAAAACAATAGTCTTACACAAGAAAATTAACCTTTTAGGCCTCAAGAATTATGAAGAGGTCTCAAGTCATCAAAATTTCCCTCCCTGAATGGACTTTGACTCCTAAATGGTATTTAGGATTCCATTACATATTTTAAGAAAGGAGATGGATGTAGGGGTCTTGACTATGCTCAAGAAAGGAAACGGGAGATGGATGTAGGGGCCTTGACTATGCTCAAGAAAGGAAACTAGTCCTAATTTTCAAGACTCTTTCTTTCAACATAAGTCCTATTGCTAATATCCAAGGAGTATATTTATGAATTTATGCGGTTATAATTTGTTTTATTACTAAAACATGTTTGTATTATTAACATGTGCACATTATTACATTATTAACATGTGTATAATTTAAAAAAATACTAAGACTAACACTTTTCCTCTTTGTTGAATGAGTAAAGTGCTTTAGTTTTATTTTTTAATTAATAAATTTGATGGTTCATGCAACATAAGTTATGTGAATATAAACATTTCTTTTCTATGTATCTAATCATTTTTAACCATGATATTTTTTTAATCATATATATATAAATATTATATATATATATATATAGTTAGTAGTATATATAGTCTAATCACATATACCAAAAAAATATTATTTTCTATTTTTCAATAATTTTTATTTGTAAATATCATTTGTTTTAAAATACATAAGTTTTGGTCCTCTGGGGTTAGTGCAATTGGCAATATCCAGAAAATGAAGTCTCACTGAATCGGAAGTCTTGGGTTCAAATCTTGTGTAATGCTGCAAGAGAAAGCCCAGTGCCTACGGGGAGCTGGACAGATCATAGGCCCCCAAAGATTTACTAGCAGGTCTATTAGATCCTCTTTTTATTTTTAAAAATATATAAAATTAATATTAAAATTTAAAAAAAAATAGCAACACACAAGAGCCAAATGTTATTGTACAAATTGTTTTAAGAAATTATATCATTAGATAGTAGACTAACATTTTAACATGAACATATACATTACACGTGTTATAGTGTTTCTTTAATTATAATTTAATTATTGAGAATTATTAGGTGGATTGTAAAGATTTAAAGAACACTGAATATTTTGAGTAGTATAGGGTTGATATTTATTTCAAAGGTAGTTATGTCATTTTTTCCCTTTTAGCTGAATTGATTAATTAAAAAATGTTATATAAACAAAGTTTATTTATAAATTATGAATATCCATAGTAAAATGGTCCTAAATATCCATGGTTAGGAATATTATTTGATGTTTTTTTAAATGTTTATATATGTTTAACTTGTATCCATACCTAGCAGCAACGATTCTTTCTATCTTTGTAGGAGCTTGCTAACCTGCCATGACTGAGGTAGGCAGAATGATACTGGTAGACTGAGTGATATGGATCAATGAAAAGGATGACAGAGATAGAGGAATATGACAGACAGCATGGGATGCTTTCTTTGGACTGAGATCCAAAAGGGAAATGAATGAACAGGAACTCTATGAATTTCTAAAGGAATTTCTTCACTAGCAGAGATACATGGGATTTTTAAGGCTTACTTGACCCTGATGCTCCTTTCTACGATGTTTTCTTCTGCTTAACGATCTTCTCAGCGTCAGGCACTGATTTAGCTGGTGATTTCTGAAGATTTCTTCGAGTATGTCTCACAAACTGAGCCAGGACTATAATGTGGAGTCGCCAAAGGTTGGCCTTCCTCCAGTGGAGTCGCCAGATAGATGATTACAACCAGAAATGTGCCTAGACTTTGTCTATCATCAAAATCTAGAACTATGTCATCCCCCAGGGAAGCTAAGCTTCAATATTCGATCCCCGGCAACGACGCCAATTAATGTTATCACCCCAAGAAACTCTCCTAGGTTGTATCTCAGAGATGCTCGGGAACATTACAAACTCAACAAAATGTTGGAAAAGGATGAATGGAAGGTCTGATGCATATTCAAGCTAGATAACCACTTCTACTATGATTGACTCTAGACATGCGTGAACACCCCCAGACTACAAGGCTTTAGACCACCAATTACTCACAGTTTAAGGAATAGGTGAACATGGAGAATACTGACCACACCAACAGATACACAAGACCATGTGATGGTCAGCTGCAACCAATAAAGAGGTCTGCAAATCTATTTCTTAATATGCAGACAGGATGATATCTCTCTGGCAATAAGTAAAAAGAAACTTGCATAACACATTCAATAATACATACAAGATTCTAACACAGAGGTGGGATGACAGCGCCTCTAATGCTAAATATCAAGAGCACATGAATAAATGCATAACAGGCATAGCCTAGAACAAATAAGAAGTGGAAAGCGAGCAATTAACAACAAAAGAAGCTTGTATTAGCTGAAAATGAAGACCAGATGTTGCAAGTATCACAATAGTTACATTCTCCAGAAGTTGAACCTTACATCAAAACTAAAACCATCAAACAACATCCCAGATTACATCTGTGTTTTGGGTATATATGGAGTTTGACTACAAAGATATTTTTCTATTCTATGCGTGGAGGGGTCATAATTGACCACCAACCACATTAAGTCTCTGATGGAGTCTCTGCTACAATCTGACTGTGTCTGTAGATAAATTTGACCTTCTCAGAGGCTTTGTTGTCCTCCTCAAATAGGTGGAGTGTAGTATGGATGCAATTCCATAACTGTTAAGGACGTTTAACTACTCGAGGCATGTCCTTTTTCCCTTGTCCATACTGTGTTGAATGCGGTAGTTGAAGATTAACTGTGCAGAGTACTAAATTCTAGCCTCCTTCTTCTTTCGGGAGCATGGGACAGGCTAAAGACACAGACAGTATGGCAGACGAATGGAGGAGAAAGGTCAACCTTTGAATCGCGTAGATCAATGGCGGGAAACAATTTGTAGAGGGTATCGGGAGAAAACAGGAGCGGACAAACGTGAGCCATCAGATCACGAGCGGGCAAATCCGATGGTGATCGGGGGCAGGAGCTGCACAGGAATTAACGGCCAGGGACAGGTGAGATAGGCGGTAAGTGGCATTTCCCACACCGCTTACGGGGGTCGGGCGGTAATCGTATGCGAGCTAGCAATACGAGTCAACGCGTGACACGTAGAAGATGGGACGCGGGGAAAACCGCTTTCCCCGCGGGTTAATGTGCAGTCATGTTTCAGCAGCGATGGAAGCGGATACCGTTAGATCTCGCGGTAAGCAATTGGATGGCAGGGAACGAGCGAGTGGGTTATGTGCGGCGTGGGACCATTGGATCTAAATGATTAATGGCTACGATTAAATACAATGAAATATGAAAGCGCTGAGTTATATGATTGGGTCCTATGGAAGGTTTGCGCTTTGCGATTAAGGACTAGGGGCTAAACAGGGGCTTTGTTAGGTTTCAGAGGGTTTAAACGGGGAATGGAGAGGTTTTAGGAGGAAAAACAAAGATGGCGAGGCTATGGACTATAAGGAAAAAATGAAGGAGACGGGGAGGAAAAGACTGTTGCAATCTGCCTTTTCTGCATAAACACATAGCCGAGCTAATATTTAGTCCTCCAAATGCTGAAGTTTGTAGCAGAGCTAACACTAGCTCCTTTTGAGGATGAGATCCTCCCTGTGAGGTCTCAAGAACTGCAGACCAATGCCTTCATACAAAACCAGCCTAAAAACATTTGCCTAGTATTCCATTGGGCATGGAGTCTAATTATGTCCACATTAAAAGAACACAATTAAAACATTAAGGCTTGAAAACCTTAAACAACATAAATATTCAAAAACTGGCCATTTGTTGGGCCATCAAAATTGTTTCTTTGCCTCTCGGCCTGTTCATCATAGATCTGCAAAACTGGGTTGATTTGATCCTCTACCTCAAAGAGTTTAGGGCATTTGACCTTATCTGGTAGATATGGATCAAATTTCATCCCCTTTCTATATACTGTCATCCTCGGATGTTTTTCATGGGAGCTTTTGTACACCTGTTGAATAACCATGGTTGATGTGTACTTCTCTGTGTCATCTGTGGCCTGCACAACTAATATGAATGGTGAACCAATGTATTCTTGTGCGGGGGACACAAAGACATCATTTGCTCCTTCATTTTTCTTAGAACAGTCCTCATCCAAGGAGTCCCAAGACTGTGCACCCTCTTCCTCTGTCATCTGGCAAGCTGCTTTTTCAATCTGTGTGGAGGCCACCTGAGCAGGCATCTGAATATCAAGACTGAGATGATTAGTATCAACCTTGGGCTTTGAATCATGGCCTGCCTTAGTGCCTAGTGCGCAATTGTGAGGGATTGTCACTTGAGCAGATAGAGGGACAAAAGATGATGGTGATCTTTCATCTCCTTTTTTAATCACTGGGTTGGGAATAATAGCAGGCTGGTCAAGTTGTAGATCTACATAGTCATGGGAAGATGGGCTGGCATTGAGCTCAGACTCTTCGAGGATGAAGGGATCTGCTGCTAGTTGCCCCTACTGATAAGCTTGTTTTTCTACAGGTACAACAAACTGATGAGCAGTGCCTTTGGATAATGCTTCCTCATAGGCAGCTTTGGTTAGGAAAGGGGCACTACCCTTATCTTCCAAACCATGGACCTCCTCCTCTTCTTCAAACTTCTCTTCTTCCATGACTATATTCTAGAAAGGGGGCTTCACCCTTTTGTCTTGATTTGCATCTTTGTTTCTTTGAAAAACCTGCAACTGCTCCTATGCTCCTCTATATGGATTTGGATTTGGAAGAGAAAAGGCACCAGGAGCTCCTGCTTCTTGAGAATACTGCTTAGCCTCCAATCTGGAAACTTCAGAGGCCAATAACTCTATCATCCTAGCCAATTTATCGATCTCGGGATCTGAGGATGATGAGGACTCACCCCCCTGTATTCTTCTTTCAGCATCTCCTTCGAGTCTTTCTGCAGCCATCATGCTTGATTCTACTTCAAAGGCTGCATCTTGCATATCAGCCAAAGAAGTGCATCTTCTTTCTTTTAACAGAAGGCAGAACTGAGAATCGAAGGCACTGGCATAAGTAAACATAGCAGAAGTAGGGGTGGGTTTGACTTCAACGGGTATTCTGTTGTACATATGGTTAAATCTGATGTTGAAATCAGATAGTAGCTCACCATTCTCCCTCTGCAAGTTCCCAAACACAGTATAATAAAAGAGTAGATCCTTCTTATCCCCCCAATGCTTTAGGAACACATCATTTAAAGCCTCAATGTCTGCAATAGACCTAGGGGGTAATTCTCTAAACCATTTTCTAGCCTCCTCGTCTAAGCTTTGGACAAAAACCCTCATCCACACATCATCTTCATTAATATCCAGGTTGTCAGCATAGCTATAAAAAGATTCAAGGTGCTCTTCAACTATTACTCCTTCTTTACTAGTAAACTTAGGCATATTTTCTTGATAATCTCCTATAGACATGGCATTCAAAGGGACAGGAAAGACCAAGGGTCCATACCTAGCAGCATAAATTCTTTCTATCTTTGTAGGAGCTTGCTGACTTGCCATGACTGAGGTAGGTGGAATGATATTGGTAGATTGAGTGATATGGATCAATGAAAAGGATGACAGAGACAGAGGAATATGATGGACAGCATGGGATGCTTTCTTTGGATTGAGATCCACAAGGGAAATGAATGAACAAGAGCTCTATGAATCTCTAAAGGAATTTCTTCACTAGCAGAGATACATGGGATTTTTAAGGCTTACCTGACCCTGATGCTCCTTTCTACGATGTTTTCTTCTGCTTAACGATCTTCTCAGGGTCAGGCACTGATTCAGCTGATGATTTCTAAGGATTTCTTCGAGTATGTTTCACAGACTGAGCCAGGACTATAATGTGGAGTCGCCAAACGTTGGTCTTCCTCCAGTGGAGTCGCCAGATAGATGATTGCAACCAAAAATGTGCTCAGACTTTGTCTATCATCAAAATCTGGAACTGTGTCGTCCCTCAGGGAAGTTGAGCTTCAATCTTCGATCCCCGACAACGACGCCAATTAATCTTATCACCCCAAAAAACTCTCCTAGGTTGTATCTCAGAGATGCTCGGGAACATTACAAACTCAACAAAATGTTGGAAATGGATGAATGGAAGGTCTTATGCATATTCAAGCCAGATAACCACTTCTACTATGATTGACTCTAGACATGGGTGAACACCCCCAAACTACAAGGCTTTAGACCACCAATTACTCACAGTTTAAGGAATATGTGAACATGGAGAATACTGACCACACCAACAGATACACAAGACCATGTGATGGCCGGCTGCAACCAATAAAGAGGTTTGCAAATCTATTTCTTAATACACAGACAGGATGACAACTCTCTGGCATTAAGTAAAAAGAAACTTGCATAACACATTCAATAATACATACAAGATTCTAACACAGAGGTGGGATGACAGCCCCTCTAATGCTAAATATCAAGAGCACATGAATAAATGCATAACAGGCACAACCTAGAACAAAGAAGAAGTGGAA